>PVKA01001428.1:16272-147379 GCA_004027165.1 Ctenomys sociabilis | reverse complement strand
CGCCTGTTTACAGCCCCCCAGGAGCTGGGATTACAGGCACGTACCACCACACCCAGTATTCTCAGCTCCACCTCTGCCTTCTGGAATGGCTGGGGAGCAAGGGTTCCCAAGCTCCATGTGTCCCTTTGGCAGAGGGGCAACAAGGTAGTAGGTGAAAAAAACCAACAAACTATGAGAACTAGGGGTGCAATTAAAAAGTGGGAACAAATGGAAGAGGGAAAAACCAAGTTCAAGACTGGACAAAACTCCACATGAGCCACAAAGTGGCCACTAGAAGGAACTCTCAGAAAGACTTGAGGAAGTCCAGAGCAACCAGCTGTGTGGACTGTGGCCAGCCGCAAGGCGGTGAGGGGTTAGAATTTGGAGCAGAGCAGTTAACATTTCTCAGACCATTATTGAATGGCGCCAATGTTTACTTCCCAGATATCTCTGAGGTGCCTGGCACTAGGCAAAGTTTAGAGATATAAATGATTAATTAAAGCAAATGCTTGCTTTAGAATGTCATCAAATGTGTGATCAAAAGTGCTATTTCATTTTAGAACTTCTCAGGACAATGTCAGAAACAAAGTAGAATGTTGAGTGAGAAAACACTGGGATAACAGGAGGGCTCCTCGGGAGACCCCGGAATCATCTTTGTGTCACTCTTTGCCACCTACTTTATCATTATTATTTTTTTTTAAAGTTGCATTCCAAAGTGGTAACCTCTGAAAGTCAAGAGATCCTTAAGTTCTCTCAAGGTGTCCTCCACACTCCTGGCCAGGAGGGCTGATCTGTCCTTTGTAACACTCACCTCAGCTTCTGATAAGATTGCAGGAGCTTTGCCCCAGCTGTCTCCCGTTTGCCTGGAGGAGAGATCAGTAAAGGTCACTTGGTAGTGAAGTGAGTGCTGTGCGAACAGGAAGCAGCAACATTACAATTATTTTTCCATCATCACTTTTCAGAATAATTTTCAAATTTATGTATATTTATAATACATAATAGGGATATTCACTATGAGGAATTGATACACATATATAACGTATCTTGATCATTTACTTCTTTTTTTTTTTTTTTTTTTTTTTGCAGAACTGGGGATTGAACTTAGGTTCTTGAGCTTGCCAGGGAAACACTTATTCCACTGAGCCATCCCCCCACCCCCTGATCATTGACTTCTTGTAATAAAATAGAGACTCTTTTGGGGTGACAGAAATGCTTGAAACTTACGATTTTGGAGGAGACTGTACAGCTCTCAATTTACTGAAAATCGCTGACTTGTATGCCGAAATAAGTGATTTTTATGCTATAGAAATAAAAATGTACTACATACAAACACACACACACACACACACACGCACACATGTATACGCACACATCCATGCATGCGCACCCCACAGACTAAGAGACCATAATATTTCGGAATGACTTTTTATCAAAAGTTGGTGTTGAATTAGATTTTCTAAATCTGAATAATTTCAAAAATAGTTCAGGCTTCCAAGCTTCTATTTGCCCTTCGGAAAGATTTCATAATCGAATGGCTATATTCTCCAAATATGCCTTGTGATGAAGATTAAAGTAATCTCTTTAAAAATCTAATCTGCTTATATCTAGTTATAGTGGCTAATGTCCCAAGTCAGACTGCATCGAATATATTACCTTCTTTGTTTCAAGGAAAGAGATTTTCATAATGTATTAAAAGCCCCATAATGAAAGGTTGAGCGTCCACAGTCCCACCACCACAAGCTTCCTGGCCATGTGCTCAGAAAGCTCTCCGCCCCCAGAGGAGCCAGGCTTCCCCTGCACAGACGTGCCCTGAGCCTGTGCTATGCCCCGGGCTCGAGCCCGCCCACCCCGGAAGTTAGATCGACTCCTAGTTCTTCTGTTTGGAATATTTTAATCCATTCCAAACGCAGACTTAGATATTGGTATAATCTCAAGAGCACAGTAGCAGAGAGGGGTGGTAAGAAAGTTAGGCTGGGTGGGGCACCTCTGGAGGGGAGGCGCACCCCGTGGTAAGGCCTTCGTATCAAGCCCCAAGCTTCAGAGTGGAGGTATTCTCCAGGCAGCGTCCGCAGCCACCCCAAGGGCAGGAACCTCTGCAACGGTGTCTGCAGTCTGGGGTCTGGCACCTGCCTGTGCCCACCTTCATGTCCTAAAAGTTTAAGTGGGTCCTGAAAAGAACCTCAGAGCCCCCACTCTCCACATTAAGAAATACTTCTCCAAAGCAGAATAAAAAGGTTTCAAAAGGCCTCACCCAAAAAGAGTTAAACTAGTAGAACCAGCTCGAAATGGATGAGACTGACCTCTGAAAAAGCCACTGGAAGGCCCACTTCTAGGCTGAAAGTAGATGATTACAGTGCATCATGGTGAACACAAAGCAGACAAAAACCAGGAGAGAGAAGAAAACAGAAATACTGCTTGGCATCCAGCCAAGATCTGGGTGCAAATGAGGAATGCAAGGGACAGTGAATTCTGCAGATTCGGGCTGAGCTGTTTGTTCCTGCACAGGACCAACCGCCTCCCCTGGCGCGCAGACACCAGCGCACACTGAGGCCAACGTGTCGGCTACCTCCCCAAGACCTCCAGAGACTCCCTACACCTCCTCCTGAAGTCTAGGTACTGCCAGAGTGCTCCCACGCCCTGCAGGCCTTGCCCTTTCCACTCCAGCGACATCAACTTGCTTGGCCTCCAGCCAACCTCCTGGGTGGCACTGCAACACCACCCCACAATTATGGGCTCCTCCAGCGCTGTTCCTCAGACCCTCCACTAAAGGGTCTCACCCTGGTCAGACCCTTCACTAAAGGACCCCAGCTTCTCACCCCTGGTCACAAGGACCCTTGCAGGTGGCCTTGCTGAAGCTTAGGCTACGTATGGGCCTTTGCTGCCCCCTGCTGGCTATGGCAACCTCGGGAACAGACGCTCTGTAAAGGTCATAGAAGCACCTTAGACTGATGACTACAGCATCTCTGCCACCATTCAACTAAACCTAGAAAAGCAGCATAGGCATACTCAAGCAGCAGGGGCATATGCACTCCGGTCAAACTGTTCAGGCATTGAAAAAAGTATATCTATTTTGCACAATGGGGATTGAACTCAGGACCTTCACACTGAGATGCATTCCCAGCCCTGTTTTGTTTTAATTGTCAAGTTGCCCCAGCTGAGCTCAGACTTGTGATCCTCCTGTACCAGCCTCCCAGAGCACCAGGATTACATGATGGACAATTCCTTTTCATGGGCCACAACTATTAATACTTTTTAACCATTTGAAATATAAAAGCCTTATTAGCTCATGAAACATATGAAAACAGGCAGAGGCACCTGCCAGCCACAGTGTCCCAGGCTGTTGCTACTCCACATGGCACAGGTCTGGGGAGCCGGGAACCCACACAGAATCGCAGATCCAATCCTGACCCTGCAAATGCAAGCATGCTTCTGGATAAGGTCCAAGACAACTGCTTCCCACGGTGTCAGAAGTGTGGCCCCACCCTGCTGTGTCCTGCTCCCTGCCCACTGTCATGTCACCTACTCTTCTAGTCCTCAGCTGTTCTGGCCAGAGACCTCCTCCAAAAGTACTACATTTTTTGTTAACACGCATTAAACTCAAGCAAGCCCTGTGAAGAAACCAGCATAGACAGCCTCCAAAGAGCAGCCATTTGGGCTCAGAGTCCTGCCGTTCTGCCCAGAGGTCCAGGTGGCGAGGCTTTGCTGAGCTGTTGGGGAGGACAGTCCCGGGTTCTGGGGCTGTCAGGACCACAGCTACCTCATGTATGGCTGGCTTCACACTGGAGCCAGCGTGACAGGAAGAGGGCCACAGGGAAATGTAGGAAGAGACTGGGTTACCTGCTGGTTCCATGGAATTGAATAAAAATCTTCACTGAAACCTCAGTGTGTAGGTCCTGGGTTCAATTTCCAGTACCACAGAGTTGAGAGATGTGGAGGCACAGAATCTGAACAAAGAACTAGACATGGGAAAAGGATGTGAAAATGACGTGAAAAGGCTGTGCAGCAACAGGTAGGGACTGAAATGAGGCCTCCACGAGCTAACATGCCATGAGGCGACCAAGAGGAAGTGCAGTCTCGCCCACACCTTAATTTTAGCCTTCCAACTTCCAGAGCCTAGAGATAATAATACACCAAAGGGCGCTGCGCCTTGCTGCGGGAGCCTGGGAGCTACTCAGAGGCCCCTTGTGAGTCAGTCCCTGCCTTCCACTCCAGCATCACCTTTGCTCCTGCATTCCATGCACTCTGCTCTGGCCTAGCTGAGTTTCCCACACCTTGTGTCTTCTGTCTTCCTGGACTATGCCTCATCCACACCCTCTGCTCAGGTCCACTCCGAAGGTGTACTCACAGGGTGTTGGTGACTGCTCTTGCCAGGCTGGTCTCATAGCAGTTACTATGCATATTTGCACTAAAGTTCCTTCAGCTACACTGGAATCAGCTCCCTCTTGTACCTGTCTCCCCCTGCTAGTAGACCAAAAAGTCTAAGGAGGTGCATCTTGGGTATCCCCAACATTCAGAAGAGGGCTTGCTGTGGAGAGGGAGGTGGTTATAAACATGATACTGATAGCACCCAATTCTCGCTTAACAATGAACACTCCTTGCATTAACTGTATCCACAGCAGCAGCTTAGAGTTCAACAAGCAATCCTATAGCCATAGCTAGTGTATTTGAGCCAAGTTACCATGCATCTATGTGTCCACTTCTCCATCTTATAACAATAGAGATAAAGCAATTTATTTCAGAAACGGTGGTACCTCGGTTCATGAATTCAGTTCTCTCCATGACTCTGGTCACAAAGAGAGCTGGATGAAAACTGAATTCAATTTCCCCATATGGTCAGTAATGAATCTCTAATCACTGAATTTGGAGTTGTCCAATTCAGTTTGTGACCAGCATCATGGAAAGAATCAAGGTACCACTGTACTTGTACAAATTCCTATAAACAGACTCCTACCCTGAGCTGGACTCTTGTGGTGCCAGCAAAACACACTTACTCCTGTTGAGCATACCAGCTCTGTGGACCATAACTCCTGTGACAGTGCCAGTTCCTGTGACCTCAACACTTCTCCCTGGGGTGACTCGGTTCACAGGAACAGAAAGGGACAGGGAGACTCCCTGAGATGCTCCAACTCAACTAGTCAAGTTGCTCAGAGTGGCTGAGGGGTTTCACATCCAACCTGCACAATCTGTGTGGGTGAGCCCCCTTTCAGGACTTGACCATGAATGTCAAGGGAGGTCATCAATATTCAGGCAGCTTTCTGGGGCCCTGTTGTGAGCCAACAGAGAAGTCAACAGGAAGAGTGGCCTGTCCAGTGTCCACCTCACTGCCTGTGCCTGTGATTAGGGATGGGATCCTGTACAGTAAACAATACCTTGCAGTTCCAAGTGTGACCCAAAGGAACCACAACATAACTCTCTACACAGAACTGGGCATGGAGCTGCCCTTCCAAGATGGCTTCTGTCCACTTCTGAGATGTTAGTAATTAGGGTTTTGTTAGAAGGACACATTTCTGCTATATCTGCCAGAAAAAATAAACCATTACAATAACACAAATGTTCTTTGAACAATATCCCCATGAGGGATGGGGAGATAGCTCAGAGGTATAAACACCTGCTTGGCAAGTACAGGGTCCTAAGTTCAATCCCCAGTACCAAAATACCGCCACAATATCCCCTTGGAACTGACATCCTTGTGCAGTGTATGACCTAGATGTTGGCTTGAGTATCCTCCAAATCCTGGAGAAAGGTAAACAAACCTGTGGTTGATGAGAGTGAGAAACAACTACAGTATGTTAGGGTTTGTTTTTTTTTTTAAATAGGAATGATGAGGTCCCTAGATCAATAACATTTTAAACAAACTTTAGCTTACGATAAACATGGAAAAATCCCTCAAATTTTTTGATTTAGAAAAAGTCCCTCAACATGTAGAGTTATGATGTCCTGCCACATGTGGTTTTAGTTCTGGACACATGCATTAACTATGTGAGCTGATGGATATATTCAATTGTTCACTACCATATCTCACTCTCTATGTGTGTCCCATGATATCATGTTTTAGATAAGGTTTTAAATGGCTTGGAGCTGGATCTATCATAGCCATCTGAGGAACAGGAGTCATTGGAGCAGTTTTGAGCTAAGATGGCACTCAAGCCAGTATCTTGAGACAGAAGAAGATAAAGTACATTGAATCAGCACCTAATGCCTTTCACAAAGGCAAACATTAATAATGGCAGATTTATAATCTTACAGGCATAAAGTATTTCTCATCTCCTATCCTTCTGCTACCAGACATTATTCTTGTACTTGGCTGCAGGAAAAAAAGCTTTCCCTCTAAGGGAGCTATCTAAACCCTATCAGCGATTCTGGCCTACTCTCCATACTGATAATAATAGCCAAAGCTGGACAATAACTCTTCCTATCCTAAGAGGACTCTTTGGGGGATGCAGGAAAAAAGGCACCCTTGACTTCTTAAGGTCCCGTGTTTTTCTTGAGGTATAAAGTGCTATAAGCACCTCTTCCAAGGATTTACTTAAGGTTAATGGCAACTAACTACCTGTTGACTACCTACAACAGTAAAATATGAGCTGCTGTTTAGCATCTGTTAGAATGTTTTCTAAAAAGTGAATGTGAGTTTCAGGAGTTCTCTATATATTCTAGATATGACTGCTAAATTGAATTCATTTTGACCTAAAGGTTTAAGTTAGCAGTTCTGAGATCCTTTGAGCAATGCAGGAAAAAAAAAAGTGCCCTGGACTCTTCCTGAGGTCCCTGTCTTTCTTGAGGCACAGAGAACTGTAAGCTCCTCTCCAAGATCTCTGCTCTTACACTGAGCCCTGACATTTTCAGATTTCAACTCTAGAGGGCATTATCTCTGGAAACTACCACAGAAATGGACTAGGCCCTGGAAGGAGGCCTCCCTCCGATGGAGTCACGGAGTCACGGTGAACTAAACTAGGTTCCACATCCAGATCACGCCTACATGTGCTACAGGCACTTTAGCATTACAATGGCCACAGTAAGGAAGTTTTAGTTCAGGTTAAATTATTTCCTTGCAGGATGCATTAGAAAGCAAAGGATCAAAAATACCACAGGAACAACAGGATACAATTACGTGGCTTGAAAAGAAAAAGGATAAAAGGGTTAGGGACAAGGAACTTTTGACTCCATTGTATAGAGCTGGGGCTATGTTGCAGGGAATTTCAAAAGGAAAAGGTAGCGGTAGAATTTAGAGGTACACTTACTTCCTGGGAGCTTGATTCACTAGATACATAAGGAAATCCAAACTAATGAGAAACATACACTCAAGCTAATTCAACCCAAAATGTGCTCCCCAAGGTATTTCATTACTAATCTGTCAAGAAAAAAGACAAATCTGGAATTCTAAAAGCAGCAAGAAAAAAAATACCAATTCACATATAAAGAGACCATCATTAGATTAAGTGTGACTTTCTCAGCAGAAAGCTTACAGGCAGAAGAGAATGGCATGATATATTCAGAGTCCTGAAAGAAGGGAAAAAAGAGTCCTGCAAACCAAGAATACCATACCATGCAAAACTATTCTTCAGGAATGAAAGAGAAATAAAGCCTTTCTCAGGTAATCAAAAGCTGAGTGAATTCCTCCCCCCTGGACTGCCTTGTAAAAAATGCTTACAGGAGTCCCACACCTAGAAGAGAAAGGATAATAGATACCATCACAGACACATATGAAAGTAGAAGACTCATCAGTGGAGTAGAATTAAGAGAAAGGAATCAAATCCTGTCACTACAGAGAAGCCTCAAACCACAAGAATCAACAGTAAGATAACAAGGCACACACAATGGAGCACTACTATGCTATGAATAAGGATAAATTTTGGTCATCTGTAGGAAAATGGATGCACTTGAGACCACAAAGTAAAAAGAAGTAAATTACATACACAAACTGAAACTTAACATGATTTGTCTTGTATGAGAAACTCAAAAAGAGAAAGAGAAATAAAAGTTATTATAGTCCACTATGGACAATGTATCTAAAAGTGTAACTCGATTTAGTATAACCATCTTATGTGTTTTGTATGTTTTTTGGCCAAATGGTCTGGGTGTTAGTCTGTACTTATGCTAAATTAACTTTATTTGCTACTGGATCTCACTACACAGCTTGGACTTACACTGATCCTCCTGTTTCAGCCTCCCCAGCACTGGGATTACAAGTGTATGCTGTTATGCCTAGTTTTAGTGACTAACTTGGCATGGGCTGGCACAGCATGCAGCACCAGGGTTCAAACCTGGGTCCTTGAACTTGCCAGGCAGGCACTTAGAGCACCAAACTACTTCCCTGGCCCTGGATAAATTTACTTTATAAGGACCTAAATGATAAATGAATGAGAGATGAAAAAATAACTGTGTTATGTATATACACCAATTCCCTATGATGAATGCAATCATTATGTACTCCAAACAGGTATGAATACATTTTTTTTTTAAAAAAGAACCAAAGGATCTAGAAAATAACCACAAAAAATTAACAAAGTGAAAGAAATAGGAAGTTTCCTATCAATAATAGCCTGATATGTAAACAGATCAAATTCCCTTAGTGAAAAGCTAAAAGGCTTCTAAAAATACGAGATCCTGGAACCACAAACAACCTAGAATAGCAAAGGCAATCTTGGCCAATAAAGACAAGGCATAAGGGATCACAATTCCTGGCTTCAAATTATACTACAAAGCCACTGTGATAAAATCAACATGGCATTGGCAACAAAATAGACCTGAGGATCAGTGGAATAGATTAGAAGATACAGAGGCATCTACAATCACTCAGCCATCTGATCTTCAAAAAAGGGGCTAAAGAAGCTCACTGGAAGAAAGACAGCCTCTTTAACAAATGGTGCTGGAAAACCTGGCTTTCTACGTGCTGCAAACTAAAACTTGACCCAGCTCTATCACCATGCACTAAGGTAAAGTCAAAATGGATTAAAGATCTAAACATTAAAAAAAAAACACTCAATCTCCTGGAAGAGAAAGTAGGAGGAACTCTTGAAGACATAGGGCAAAGAGTTCATATAACAAACATGTATTCACATGGGAAACACTTGAAAGAATCAACAACTGGGATCAACTCTTCTTGAGGAGTTTCTGCATGTCAAAAGAAATTGTCAACAAAGTGAAAAGACAACAAACCTGTTTTGAAAAAATCCTAACTAACAAGCAATCAGACAAAGGTCTGTTTAGAATATATAAAGAACTAAGATATAACAGGGTCCTCAAACTTAAAGACCCAATTCAGAAATGGGCATATGAGATGAATACACACTTCTCAGAGGATGAAATTAAAGAAGCGAATAAATATATGGAAAAAAGCTCCACATCGCTAGCCATCTGTGAAATGCAAATAAAAACAACACTGAGACACCATCTCACTCCAGAAAGAATGGCTATCATAAGGAAATCAACCAACAACAAATGTTGGAGAGGTTGTGGGGAAAACGGAACACTTCTCCACTGCTGGTGGGAATGTAGACTGGTACAACCATTGTGGAGGTCAGTGTGGACCTCAAAAGAGTAGGACTGGAAATCCCATTCAAGCCAGCTAACACCCTACTGGGAATTTTCCCAGAGGAACTGAAACATTATACCATAGTGATATATGTGTACGTATGTTTATAGCAGCACAATTTGTGATAGCAAAATCTTGGAAACAACCAAGATGTCTGTCACATGAGGAATGGTTGAAAAAGATGTGGTATTTCTATATAATGGAATATTACTCAGTTATTAAGAATGATAAACTTGAAGCATTTATATTGAAGTGGATGCCACTTGAACATATACTCATAAGTGAAATAAACCAGACACACATGTGCAAACATCGTATAGTCTCCCTAGTATAAGAAGTGAAAAGAAGAAATACAAATAGAAATGTACAACAACGACTAAAAACAATTGAGTCAGATAGGGCAAAGTGAACGGCATATGCTGCAGGGTACTGATCAGCTTTTCTTCTGGATGGTTAACAACCTAAGTTCACAGATCAAAAATGGAGAAATGGAAGAGCCGCAAGGCCAGCCAACATATTGGCCCTGGCCTTTCAAGGTCAGTGAAGGCTCAGGACATAGGTGAACCTGTACTGCAACAGTATGAAACTCAGTTGAGCCCCAAATTTTTTGAATAAGAAGATTATGGAGCCACAGAGGAAAGAGATTGATGTTTTATAGTGTGCCTGGGGAGAGTCACATGGAGAGAAAACTTTCAGGCTCTCACAGAGAACAAACTGGTCAAGCATTGGCCATGACTCATCCACATGGATGACACAGACAAAGGATCTACAGAATAAGGTACAGGATTACAAGATAAACCCTGAGGGGACCTCACTGACCTCATCAGAAACAAAAACTACATGTTTTGGTATATAGGTCTTGCTCTATTTCGTTCTTAACCATCCAGCAGAAAAGTATAAAAATGAGGTATACAACACGGGGCCATAATAATAAGTTGAGTTGTAAATGGCTACAGTTAACAACTTCTTCAGATAACTCACTATTGTTGTGGAATGCTGGACTGTGTTGGATTGTGTCGCCAAGTTCAGGCACCTAAATTGGTTTAATGACAATGGACTGTCCATCTTTGACAGGTCTAGACAAAGGAAGGGGTACAGAAAGGAAGAATCATGATGTGTGTGTATGAACAGTACAGTTGGGATAGATAACGCCGTGCTTCTACATAATTCTATGAGAGGCAAGATTTGCACTAATGGTGGTTGGACGGGATATTATGTCAGCTTCTAGTACTATGGACAACAACTAGGAAAATAACAAGGTAGAAAGTATTAATTATTGAATCTTTGATATGATTCAGGTATAAAAAATAAGTAAACAGCTACACTCTCTTAATTTACTGATAAGAGACATCTGCTGTAATAATGTCTATAAGTATAATATCATGTATGCACCTTGTATGATACCAAAACATTATGAAAACAGTTTGCAATGTATTAATTTATCAAATCTTTCCTGTTAAGGTGTATTAAAACTGTCTCATTGATATTTGTACGTCAATAAAATAAAAAATAAATTAAAAAATACAAATCCATCTATCTGCTGCCTACAAGAAACTCACTTCACTGGTAAAGACATGTAGACTGTAAGTAAAAAACAAGAAAAAGAGAGTCTATGTAAATGGAAAGCAAGCTGGAAGAACTTTATTTATTTATTTATTTATTTATTGGCAGAACTGGGGATTGAACTCAGGCCCTTGTGCTTTCCAGGGAAGTGCTTATTTCTTTGAGCCATCTCCCTGGTCCAAGAGCTATATTTAGATAAAAGACTTTAAGTCAAAAATTTAAAAACCAATTTATAACTATAAATTATATAAAGAAAAAAAAATAAATCTACCAAGAGGTTATAGTAAATACATGCATCCAACATCAGATCACCCAAATACATAAAGCAAATATTCTGATATCTGAGACAAATAGGCTTCAATAGAATATTAGTTGGATGATACCAATACCCTACTTTCACCAAAGGATACATCATACAGGTGTTTTTAAAAAATCAGCAAAGAAACATAGGACTTAAACATAGGACTAGGACTATAGATCAACTGGGCTTTACAGACATCTATAGACCATTTTATATAATGGAATATATAAAATGTTCTCATTAGTAGATGGGACATGACCATGTGTTAGGCCAACAAGTCTCAACAAAGTTTTAAAAAATCAAAATCCTACCTGTTTTCTCTGATCATAATAGAGTAAAACTAGAAATCAACAACAGGAACTTTAGAAATTGTACAAATACACAGAAATCAATCTGTTAATGAATGAGTAGAGAAATTAAAAATCTAAAATTTTCTGGAAACAAATGAAATTTGAAATAGAAGATGCCAAAACCTCTAAGATACAGAAAAAATAGCACTAAAAAGTTTTCATTTTTGTCTCATTGGCCTTTATTATCTTTTTGTGCTTTGAAATATGTCATTAAAAGTAACCAAATACTTCTGCCAATTAATCACTTAATACTGTTTGTCTTGCATTCATTTTGTCATTATTTATATGATTGATCAAACTGTACAATGGAAGATGTCAAAGAAACTTGATTTAAGTTACACTGTATGTCAGTTATCCATTGCATGAAGTTTTTCACCATCACTTGCAACTTCACACATTTTGTACTTCTTTATGCAGCCTACTTTAGCTTCTAATGTACCTATCTTCATCTTCTGGATGCAACTGCCCATGATCCATGAGTTTAGGGACAGGCATAAATGGAGTAGTACCTGAGGTGGGTTCTGATGCTATCACTATTTCAGAACTGACTTCTGTTGGCCGAGACCCTGAGTGTTTTGGGATGTGAGCTGTTTCTGCAGGTGTTTCTTTTTCATCAGAGGTTCCTAGCTTAGTTTTTCCTTTAGACTCCGGGAGTGATTCTTTTTTGGTGTTTTTTGTCCATAATGATTTA
Source organism: Ctenomys sociabilis (assembly GCA_004027165.1). Taxonomy (NCBI): domain Eukaryota; kingdom Metazoa; phylum Chordata; class Mammalia; order Rodentia; family Ctenomyidae; genus Ctenomys; species Ctenomys sociabilis. The sequence goes on along the minus strand of PVKA01001428.1, from coordinate 134,963 downwards.
AATGCTTCGTAAATTTGCTGGCTTGTAGCAATACAGCATGTGCTTTTTTCCCAGTTACCTTGGCAATTATTACTGACTGAACTGGCTAGCAAACAGTAGTAGCCAGTCCTAGTGGATAAGCAATTTTCTTAAGTCTAGAACCTTTTCTTGCTGAAACCAAGCCTGCCAACCCTGAAACTGTAATCACTCTCAAATTTTGAAGAAAATCTCGAGGAAGATTCTTCAGATAGACATATGCACCTTTTCCAAATTGTACTGTATCCAATATCCCATTTTTCACAAAGACATATGTCCTCCTGCACCATCCAATGTAACAACCAGTTGTACTGCAGACAGATGCAAAGCCCTTTTGTAAATAACCAGGCTGTTCTTCAATATATGTAGACTGAAGAGGTGGCACGGGATATAGGGAGAGCTGCTCTGGCCTCGCTAGCTACTCTTTGGATTCCTCTTCTTTGGCCATATGTACACTTATAGATGCATATGTCACACTCACAGGCATGCTGGTCAACTTTCTTATTTTAAAGGGTGCCATCTCTTTGACCCCTCCCCTAAAAAAGTTTTTAATAGTAAGTACCTACATCAAAAAAGTAGATGCTGGGGCTGGGGATATAGCTCAGTGGCAGAAGTGCCTGCCTGGCAAGTGTAAGGTCCCAAGTTCGATCCCCAGTGCCAAAAAAAAAGAAGAGAGAGAGAAAAAAGTAGAATCTGGGTGTGTACATGTGGGCTGAAGCAGAAGCAAAAGGGTCAGAAGTTACATATGTTACAGGTGGAGTTAGCATAAGTAACTTAGCAAGACTCTGCCTCAAAATAAAAGGGGTAGGGACATAGAGCACTTTCCTAGCATGCACAAAACCCTGGGTTCAATCCCTAATACTGTCCCCAACCAAAAGTGGAAAAATTACAAATAAATGACCCAACAATGTAACTCAAGGATCTAGAAAAGCAAAAACTAAACCTAAACTTGGTAGAAGGAACAAAAATAATAAAAATCAAAATAGAAATGAAATTGAGACTGAAAGTAAAATAGGAAAGATCAATTAAACAAAAAGTTGATCATTTGAAAAGATAAACATTTCTAGCTGCTGTCTTGGGTCCCCGCACACGTGCGCCTAATCTCAGCTGATCCACCCGAGACCCCCTGAGCGCCAATCCTAGTTCCCCGTGCTGTCCCAGATCAGCTCCAAAAAGATGAAAGAAACTACCAGAACCAGGAAAACCTCGCCAAACTGCTGGCACAAGAACGCATTGGTGGGAAGGAACTGCTCGCAGAAAGAAGGTGGCAGCTCATAGAAAGCCACAGAGGATGATAAAAACTTCAGTTCTCATTAAAGAAGTTAGGGGTAAACAATTTCTCTGGTATTGAAGAGGTAGATATGTTCACACACCAGGGAACAGCTATCCACTTCAACAACCCAAAAGTTCAGGCATCTCTGGCAGCAAACACTTTCACCATTACAGGCCACACTGAGACAAAACAACTGGCAGAAAGGCTCCCTAGCATCTTGGGCCAGCTTGGTGCAGACAGTCTGACTAGTTTAAGGAGACTGGCTGAAGCTCTGCCCAAACAGTCTGTGGATGGAAAAGCACCGCTTGCTACTTGGGGAAGAGGATGGTGACAAGGTTCCAGATCTTGTGGAGAACTTTGATGAGGCTTTTAAGAATGAGGCAAACCAAATTAAGTCAGCTTCTAAAAAAGATCAAACTTGGAAAAAATTACTGGGAGCTGCTATTTTATATTAGGACTGTTTTTATTTATGGGTCTGATAAAATCTAGATCGCTAATACTTTTTAAGTCCAAGTCCCTTGGACACTGCAGGTCTTTTCAGTTTTTGCTCACATACAATTCATTCTTTGTAGCCAATTAAGCTGGAGAAGCCTGGGAATAAAGTTTGAAACAGATTTAAAAAAAAAAAAAAAAGAAAGAAAAGATAAACAAAATTGACAAACCTTCAGTTATACTAAAGAAAAAAGAGAGAAGACACAAATAAATAAAATTAAAAATGAAGGAAACATTACAACCAGTGCCACAGAAATATAAAAAATCATAGCCATATATCTATCTGCCACCATATTGGAAAACCTAGAAGAAACAAATTTCTGGACATACATAATCTGCCAAAACAGAGCCATGAAAAAGTAGAGAAGTTAAACATAGATTCCAATCCGCAATGAAATTGAATCAGTAATAAAAAGTCTCCCCCAAAAAGAAAAGGCTTCACTGCTGTATTCTACCAAACTTTTAAAAAGATCTAATATTAATTTTTTTCAAACTATTAAAAAAACTGAAAGAGAATTCATCCAACTTATTCTATGAAGCCAGCATTACCTGAAATCCAAAGTAGACAAGGGCTGGAGATGTGTGGCTCAGAGTCAGGGCCCTACATTCAACCTTAATATCACAAAATACAAACAATAATCTTTTGGAAATGTGACAACCTAACCACTGGAGAAATCCCATGCTCCTCTCTGTGTGCTGTTTTATTTGCTTTTAGTTTAGTTTTTTTTTTTTTTAATAGGGTACTACCTTTTTAAAAGGTACATATAAAATTTTGCTTTTAGGAAGTTAATGGGTCTTCATTAAAAATATCTTTTTACGGGAATAAACTTGTATAAACTAGAGACTCTGCCGATAACCCCTGCCATTTCAAGGACACCCTGTGGAGTGTCAGGCACTGTGAGGTCAGGTACTCCACAGAGTGAAAGCAGACCAAAGATGAAGGCAGGGGAAAGGGATCCAGTCAGTTACATATTGACTGAAACCCTATTATCTTCATTCATGAGGCCAAGCGCTTCCAATGTTCTCCTCCAGTTAGATTCTGCCCCCATTATCCTTCGATCAGATTGCCACTAGCAAGCTGCTCTCATTTCTGAAACACTAAGAAACACCTTCAAGAACTAAATTACAATGGGGCTGGGGAGATGGTTCAGTGGAATAAGTGCTTCCCTGGCAAGCATAAGGGCCTGAGTTCAATCCCTAGTTCCACCAAAACAAAAAACACACAAACAAACAAACAAAAAAACCTAAATCACATTTAAATTTACTCCAGGAAGGGGAGGGCAGAATTGTTTTTGTTTATAATTATTAGACATAATACTCAGCCTAGTCAGTCATGGGTCATTGAGAGAATCGTCAGAGGCTATATTAAGGTTCAACTTTTTAAAATACTGTATTTCCCCACTATGAACAGTAGAGTGAAAGTCTGTCATTTGTATGTTCCATTTAACTTCTTTTTAATTCAAAATGGTGTCAGTTTACCATTTAAGCATTATCATGGTCATTTTCTACTTTTAAGGTTGAATATCAAGCAATAAAATCTCAGGGCTGTAAAACTAAAGCAAAACTACCACCTCGAGTGAAGTCTGTCCATTTACAGCAAGGAGCCAAAAGAGGGCACCATCTTTGCATCTCAGAAGGGGCCAAAAGAGTGAAGGCAGGTTTATGGGTTCCAGAGTTCTGAGTGATCTAGAAAACTCCCATCATGATTGTTTATTAACTTGGCTCCTTTATCAGGGACCCTCAAACCTACAGTGTATAGAAAGAATTCTTTGGGGACCTGTTAAACACATCTTCTTGGGACTCCACTCTGACATCTTTAGGACATTCCACCGACTCAAAACTGTGTGTAGGCTGGGTGCTTTGAACTGAAAGAATGTTCAGCTTCACCCCTAGGCCAGAGCCTGCAGGAGGCACACTGGAAACTGCACAGATCTGTGCAAGCTTGTGGTCAGGAGGGATGAAGCAGCCAATACCAGGATAGCTCAGAGGCATTTCCTAAAGGAATGTTGAGAGCTTGTAAGGACATGTTGGGAGCAGGCTGAAAATCCAGATGTTCTGATACTCCTGATACAGTATAGATAAACCTCAACTACAGCATACAAGAGTTATTTTAAAACTACAGAGCTAAATACTTAACTACAAAGTCTTTGAGAAAATAAAGGCCAGTCAGTAACACACACACACACACACACACACACACACACACACACACATTTAACTTTAATATTTGATACCATCTCATTGCAAAATGAAGAACTGGGCCCCTGTGCATATTCTTCTCTTTTCAATGGTTGGGAAGTCAGCACAATACATACTTTCATAACCGATTTCTATTATTCCTCATTAGATCATGACTTTGTCTACTTCCAGGAAAAAATTGGGAGCACTCTTATGAAACAGCACACATCTAATAGGACCATTAAAAGAGATAAGGCACATAAAAAGATAATTGGATGATGGGGGCATAATGATTTCTAGAATTACTTCAATTGAACATTAAACTTAGCTCTAGGTCTCCAGATGCCAGAAAAGTATTCTGACTGCACATTTTTAAAGGCACTTCCTAAGCACTAAGCCTAGCAGGCACTGCTGTTTATGCCATCACCTTTTATAACCAAATCTCTTGTCTTTGTTCAGTGCTTTCATCATCACCACCATCATCATCATCATGTGTGGTACCCGCTCTTACCAGGCAGGCTCTTATTCTACTGAGCTATCTCCCTGGCCCCTGTTCAGTGCTTTCTTCTCCACTCATTTACTCACAACTTCTATCCTTAATGAATGCAAATTACAGGTAAGGCCGAATCACTCAGAGTGACCGGGAGGGGGCAGCATCCCAAAGCATCCTACGATACTCCTTGGAGCCTAGGGACTGGGGAACCGCGCCCCCAAATTGTGCAAATCGATAGCTCTGGGTTTTAAAACAGCCTGACAGATTATGTCAAATCAGCAATTAGAACACTGAGGACTGAGCCAAATTAAGTACAAAGTAGAAGGAAATAAATGTGAATACTTAACTGATTGCTGGACAAGGAGAAAGTTGCTAAGTATAAAAGCGAGGCAGGAAGGGAGAAAGGGAAGCTACACAGAAGATGGATTTGATTATGAACAGACTTGTGTATGTCAGAAACCAGGAAATCTTAAGAGAGACTACAAACTGGGAAGGTACATACATAGCTGAGGTCACTGATAAGAAGAGTATTCACAGGCTGGGGATTTAGCTCAGTAGAAGAGTGCTTGCCTAGCAAGCTGGACACCCTGGGTTCAGTCCTCAACACCAAAAACAAAAAACAAACCTCCCCTAAGAATAGTCTCCACATACAAAGAACATGTACTAAAGTTCAAAAAACTGAAAAATATTCCATTTCATTAGTAATTACACTAATTGAAATTTAAAAAATAACACCATTTTCAACTACTAATGTGATTTGATCAACCAAAGTTGTTTGTATTTTGTTTCATTTTAAGATAATTCACACTAGTATTAGGTCACACCTATTCTGAGGGCAACATTCCTAACCTCCATCCTGGCATTCTTTGTAGAAATATTCTCTATAAGGTTGTTCACTACATTGTAATATGTTAATATTAAAACTCCTCAAATTGTAACAAGAAGTTGGAAATTCCATACTCATCAAGCCATCATGAGTTGGCTAAACAGCCAGGGAGATGGCTCAGCAGTCTAAGTGCCTGCCTGGCAAGCGCAGGCTTGAGTTCAATCCCCAGAACCATGCGCCGTGCTGTAGTGCTGGCCCCCAAAACTTGGTAGCAGCACTCGCCTTTAATCCCAGCTCTGGGGATGATGACACAGGAGGGTCACTATGAGCCTGAGCTGCGTAGTGAGACCCTGCGCCAAAATACATGAGTCGGCTAAACAAATGATAACACCCTTTTTTTTTTTTTTTCAGAACTGGGGATTAAACTCAGCCCCCTGTGCTTGCCAGGCAAGTGCTTATCCTACTGAGCCATCTCCCCGGCCCCAATAACACTTTCTGATGATGGAATTAGATGAAATCATCAGAAATCATACAATCAATGATGTTTACACATATGGAAAATACTTTATAAACTTATAACTATCAATATAAAGCTATAAACAACTTGATCCCATTCACATAAATTCATTGGCTTGACTTGTTAAATTGCCTCTATTTAATTTTTTTTAACCTAAAAACTTTAATATTTAATCTATGGCTCAACTTTTAAGTGGGTACATACTACACACACACACGCATATATATATTAATACATACCCACAATACAGGTATTTCTGTTCTTTTGGAAGTGGAACAAATTGCTAACAATTGCTCTCTGAAGGAAATTACTCCGTCAACATTTTTCTTCTGATTTCATTTCCTTGAGTTATATCCTCAGTCTCATTTTCTATATTTTAAATGAATGCACATTATATTTGTTCAAAACAAAATCACAACCATAATTAGAAATCATGCTTCAAAGACATAGGGTCTGGGGATGTGGTTCAGAGATAGAGTTCTTGCCTTGCATGCACAAGGCCCTGGGTTCGATCCTCAGCACCACCAAAAAAAGACAAGATATAACAAGAGGGCCAGGGATCTAGCTCAGCAGCACAGAACCTGCCTGCCAAGCACAAGGTCCTGAGTTCAAGTCTCGATACCAAAAAAAGACATGATGAAGGCCTGAGCAGGGGAGAGGGGAAGAAAGCAGCTCATATACTCGGCCAGAATATAAAAGACTGTGCTCTTCCTGAACAGAAATGTGGCAAAACATATCAAAAGCCATGCAGATGTGCAGACACTTGAGTCATGGTTCTTGTGAGAATCGATCCTAAAGAAATAAACAGAGCTGCCAAGATACACACACATTACAAAGTTATCTGTAACATGAAAAATCAAATGACATAACTACTTATAGTAAGAGATTGGTTAAATAAACTGTAATGTCTAAGTGTAACATATTTTACAGAGTCATTAGGTATATTTCAGAAGAAATCTTAGTCATATAGGAAAATATTTACACTAAACTGAATTTTGAAAGAAAGATAAAACTACATATAGGAGTTGGGGGTATAGTTCAGAGGCGGAGAACATGCTTATTCACAAGGCTTTGAGTTCAGTCTCAGAACCAGAAAAACAAAACTATATATAGTCTGATGATAAATGCATTGACAAATTCATGAGTCTACACATATGCCCACAATACCTAAGAAAAAGGAGCAGAATGGGGGATTGGATCGCAGTGGCATTATTTGGCCTGCCATAATTTGTTCTGTTTCCCATACAGATAACACATTTCCTACAAAGAGCCAAGCAAATACTTTGCAATGTGCGTGCTACTTCTAGCATAAGAAAATAAAGACTCCTTTTGGAATAGTGGAGTAAGTTCTTCTTTGCACAACAGAAGGTGGATGGTGGGAGGAAGTAGCTAGGAACTAACTGCTGCTTTGGAAGTGGGAATGACAGGCAGAGGGGACACATGAGGGAAGCACTCCTCAGGACCTGTCCACGCCTGTGGCAGTCGATGAGGAAGACCAGCGCTGCGCTCCGTGTGGTGCTGGGGGTCAGGAGGCAGCGGGAGAGGTGTGCTGTTCTCGCAGGAAGAGCGCAGGAGAGCTGGCCCCAGGATGGCCTCTTGCTCGGGCTTCCTGATCCACTCTCATGTAATTGATCTTACCCTGTCTACAGCTGACCTGTGAGACTAACATGGGGCCACAGAAAGGATGCGCTGTGCCTCCCAAAGCCCACTGACACGAGCTCTTGCAGGGCTGGGGACACAGCTTGGCAGTAGGGCGCTTGCCTTGCACACACACGAGGCCCCCAGCTTCAATTCCCAGCACGACTCACCCAGAGTTTACTTATCTGCCTTTCTCGCCCTTGGATCACATGCCTGGGGGACCCTCAAGCAGCTCCTTGGAAACGTCCACCTAGCCAGAAACTGAGTCCTCCCCCCAGCAGCAGCACTACTCCGCAGGAGTGTGCAGGAGCCCTGAGGAAGCTGAGGCTCCAGTCCTGGCCTGAAGCTGACGACAAAAGCAATATAAAAGTGGCAATAAGCCACTAAGTGTTACGGGTACTTGCTGTGAAAGACCAGGTAACCAGCCTCCACAGAACCACACAGCTGAATGGCCTCATGGACTTAATGGCTTAAACCATCCCGTTTTTTAATTTAGGAGGGAGAGGCTGGAAAAAGGCTTGTTTGTATCATTACAACAAAAGAATTTAGAAATAGCAAAATCACATAGTTTTCTTGGGCACATCATCAGAGAGCTGAGACTACAGCCGGATTGTCATTAAGGCACAATGGGGCTCCAGAGGACAGGAGGGAGAGGGCTGTGGTCCTTCGCGCGCCCCTGCTGCCCAGTCCGTATGGCCTCCCCAGGGCAGCAGGGTGCCCACTGCTTGCAGTTACATTCTGTGACCCCTCACTGTTTCCCTTTGCTCTTTCAGTCCCCCATAGGATCTGCTTAAACAACCCTGCATTCAAGGTTCAGTGTTCAAATTACCACATGGTCCCCATTTTCTTTTCATTATTATTTATTATTTTTTTTATTTTACTGAAGTACAAATATCAATGAGACAGTTTTAAGACACCTTAACAGGATGGATTTGATAAATTAATATATTGCAAACTGTTTTCATAATGTTTTGGTATCGTACAAGGTGCATACATGATATTGTACTTACAGACATTGTTATAGCAGATGTCTCTTATCAGTAAATTAAGAGTGTAGCTGTTTACGTATCTTATTTTTTATACCTGAATTATATCACAGATTCAATAATTAATACTTTCTACCTTGTTATTTTCCTAGTGTTTGTCCATAGTACTAGAAGCCGACATAATATCCTATCCAACCACCATTAGTGCAAATCTTGCCTCTCATAGAATTATGTAGAAGCACGGCGTTATCTATCCCAACTGTTCTGTCCATACACACACACACACACACGATTCTTCCTTTCTATACCCCTTCCTTTGTCTACACCTGTCAAAGATGGGATGGTTCCCATTTTCCTAACTAGACCCTAACTACCCAGCGCCCACAATTACTTCCACCTGTCCGTTGTTGTTCCAGGTTCTTCAGCAGCAGAGCCAGGCAGGAGCTAGCTGGCTTCCTGCCTGTCCATGGATGCCTCCCAAGCCTTCAGCAGGTGACTTTCATTACCTGTCCCATGTCACCACCCCACCTCTTCTGGCTCAGAAAACTACTGCGCTGAACCCTGCCCCACTGATGCAGGACAGAAAGAACAAGGAGGCTCCTCAGAATTTGAGGAAGCACTGGAGAGAACAAGTGGGGGGCTTCTGTTAGTTTGTTGGTGTTTGTTCTATAAGTTAGCAGAAATAACATTAGCAAAAGAAATAAATTGTGCTTAAGTTGACATTGTGTAACTTTTTCTTTTCATTGTATCATCGTCATCATTGTCATCGTCAGTACTGGGAGCCCGGGGCCTGCCTGCACTCTGAGCCACCTCCCCAGCCCTTTTCATTTTCATTTTATTTTGCAACAGCTTCTTGCTAAATTGCCAGGCTTGCACTTGCAATCCTCCTGCCTTGGTCTCCTATGGTACTTGGCTTCTTTCCTAATTGATGTTTTCTTTCTTGTAGAACATTGCTAGGCAGGGACGGGAACCCTGGAGTTCAGCTTTCTCTCTTTCCACCTCCCTTATCTCAGCGAGTTACCATGGTAACTTACAAAGTTCCACTTGATAAGAAGAGGAAGAAGTGCTAAAAAGATAATGGGTGCAAAAGCACGTACACACCTGCGCTCACTCATACCCAGTCTGTCTCACTCACACACACACACACACACACACACACACCATGCAGGCATGCTCACACAGCCACACAATTCATGCAAATGTGCATACACACATCCCGGACTGAAAATTAATTCACTTATATGACTTAATGATGCAATAATGTCTAAAACATTTTCAAGATTTCTTGGTATTCAGAAATCACAATTTTTTTCTATAGTCTTATTTCTGAATGAGGAATGGGAGAAAGGAAAAGGAGACAAGACAGGAAGAGAGGAAGTGAGACGGACACAGAGAGACATAGACAATATGAGGGTATATTTACCACTGGATAAAGGCTGTAGATCCCAAACAGAATAGTTTGGAAAAAAAAAAAAAGAAACAAAGCAAAAAAGAACAGCAACAGCCTCTGTTCTGTGGCTCTGCCTCAATTACATCTAATGTCAGCCAAGTCCCCTCATCTGCCTCAATTACATATTCTAAATGTTAGTGGGGGGAAGCAATTTTGAAGGCAGAAATTGGTTTTTGGTAGACAAACACATCTTAGTATCGCAGTGAGGGGTTTGTGGCTGTTCAGAAGGCCTCGGTACATGAATATGAGTACATGGCCTGGAACAAAATGTGGGCACTGAATTAAGAAAGCACATCTGCCGAGGCTGTGTGGAGTCCAAGGGGGGCTCAGACACGGCCGTGATGGAGTTGGATGCACTCACTTCTTCACTTCCCCAAGCATCTTATTTTCCTTCAGATTTCCAATGACCTCTGCAGGAGCATTACTTTTTCTGGAGTAAGGAGGACCAGGAATATAAAACAAGTACACCCCAGCTTGCTACGCTGACCCTGCCCACAGGGTGTGCTGAGAGGGCAATCGAGGCTGCGCATGGTGACGGTGGCACACACCTGTAATCCCAGCTCTTGGAAGGCTGAAAACAGGAGAATCACTACAAGTCCAATCTGGGTAGTGAGGCCCTATAGACCCTTACTAAAATACAAAAAAAAAAAGTACAAAAAAATAACTGGAAGGACACTGTTGGCCACGCAGCCTTTCCTCCACTACTCTTGTTCCTGTCTCCACCTTACCGTCCTACCATCCTTACGTCCCCCAGTGCGAGCTCTCTCTGCTTCATATAGGGAAGGCTGCCTGGCTTGTGAGCTGTGAAGAAGCTGTTAGAGTCATAAGAAAATTTATCATAATTTTGTCTTTTGACATTTCTAAACCCATAATGTTTTTTTTCATAATCGAAGTTTTAACATCAAATATTTTAAAGCTAAGAATGCATGAGTTTACTTGAATGGTAGTTCTAAGACTGTTTACCTTCAGTAGGAAATTTCTTGGCTCGCTCCTCAAAGAACCATTCTCCAGTTTTTATTTTCACATTTCTGAAAAGCAAGCAGAAGGGAAGCCTCAGACAGTGGCTATGACTAGTGCTATTTTGATTCAATAAGTAGAGAAATTATATCACAAAAAATAAGAGACCAAACATGTCCTTTATAGATTTCTTCTAGAAGTTAAATAATTTGACTGATTAGCAACAAAGCTGACCGTCGTGCTCTAATCTCCTTCATATGTGACGTGAATATGAGATACATATACTTGTGCCCAATAAACACCAAGTACTTAGTATCTTCTGACAAAATTGCACAAAGTGAAATAAAACTGTCTTCAGAATTAGTCACTCACCATGTTAACAGTGGGAGGCAAGGGCATGAGAGAGAAGCTCCAGAAAAATTTAACACTTTTCATTTGGCCAAGAGAACATACATCTTCAAGATAAGGTTGGTTTATGTTTACCAGGAAATTTTCCAAAGCCACAAGAGTAGATGACCTCCTCCCTGAATATGGGGCCAATGTGTCTTAATACAGGTCTGAGGCTCTGGGTCCAAGTGAACTCCTGAGACCTGAGGACATGACCTCTGTCAGCATCCAAGGACAGCCCCTCCTAGCATGTCACATGCACAACAGAGAACTTCATGTGCTTTTTTTTTTTTTTTTTTTTGCAGAACCCGGGACTGAACTCAGACCCTTGTGCTTGCCAGAGAAGTGCTTATTCTACTGAGCAATCTTCTCGGCCTCATTTTTTTTATAGCTTTATTTTAAAGAGAATTAAAAAATTAAAAAAAACATTAAAAATGATATAGGATTTCAAGGCAGGATAGGAAGTCAACAATGGTTGTTATATTGCATATTGTTATCTTCAAAGCAGTCATCCAGATTACCAGACGTAAGCACGTAAAATTGGTAAAAAAAAAAAAAAAAAACTATTTCAAAATACAATCTCAGTGCTGGGGAGATTGAAAACAGTAGGATCACTACAAGTGCAAGCTATATGGCAAGACCCTATACCAAATACATGAATGAGAGAGAGAAAAAGGAAGACACAATAAACCAGTATAAATTATTTCTCGATCAGGGGACTAAGCACCTGCGTAGGTAAGCACAGGGGTTGGAGTTCGATCCCAGGCCCACCTCCCAGGCCGCCCCCACCCCTGAGCCAGCCTCCTAGTCCAGGTATAATGGCATGCACTTGCAAACCCAGTGCTGGGGAGGCTAAAAACAGGAGGATCACTACAAGTCTGAGCTGCATAGTGAGACCCCAAATAAAAAAAGAAAGAAAGAAATCACTCCTTGAAACTGAAGTCCCAAAGTGTGTTTTATTCTGACTATTCCCAAATTTCTGGAGAAATCTCATTTCACTCAAAAAAAGTCTCAAAAATTATAGAATATCCTTTTACGATGAAAAAAAAAGGTAAATATAGAAATGCTATACATTGTTTACACCCTTATAACGTGCCACATGGACTGCAAATGTAGCTCTGTGCTCATGTGTGCTTAGCATGCACTAGGCCCTGGGGCTGATCTCTAGCACTGCAAAAGAATAAAAATGAGTGTGCCATAAAAGTTGTCCACGCCTTGGCCTTGCAAATGCAAGAAAAAAAAAAAAAACCTTCAATTTGTGGGAAATTCTCTTCTAAAAAAAATAGGCTTCCCATTAGATTCTTAGTGCTTATTCCACTGAGCCATCTCCTGGCCCCTTCCATTAGATTCTCTTAGGCTCCCCCAGAACTCAAGTGGATTGTAAGTTAGTGCTTGAGAATGCTGTGAATGTAAATAAAATCACAAATATGCCAATGCACCTTTTTAAAAAATCCTCTTTCTCTATGGAGTAATAGTAACGGTCAGAGATACCAGCTCCTTTCTTTTCTATAGACACTATTATTCTCTGATGGATACCTAAATTATTATTATCAATGTGTAGTTATTAGAACAAGAAAACATACAGTACATAGAACATTTAAGAATTTTTACACCAGGATTTTGATAATTAGTGCTCAGAGTACATAAAATACTGTAAAAAAAAATACTAATTGTGGTATGACTCTAGATGTAGACAAAAGAGGCTGTACCCAGTGGGGTGTGGTAGCTCATGCCTGTAATTCTAGCACTCAGGGGGTTGAGGCAGAAGGCTTACCATGAGTTCAAGGCCAACCTGGGCTACATGGTGAGTGCAAAGCCCACCTGAACTGTATAGCAAGACACTATCTCAAAAAACAAAAACAAAGAAAAGGTTGTATTCATAAAATCAGAAAGTTGAATATTTAATCCACTAACTCAACACAAAACAGCTTAAGGAAATCACCCCTCTCTTGGGTTCCCTTCTAGCACTTGAAGACAAAGAGAGCATGAAAAATCAGGGAAGGATGAAGTTGGTGGTAAAACTCACCCTTTCCACGCCAGCAGCCCTGAGTTTAATCTCTAGCAGCAAGGGGAGGAGGGGCAAGAGGGGTTAACACAGCACACAGTAAACCCCCACTCCTCTGATGTGCCAGGCCTACAGCACCCCTAGTGTACACAGGTCTAACAGCAGATGAGGTAGACATGAATAAGAAGGCCTTTAGCTGACAAATCCCGACCTTCATTTTCTTTTCTGCTGTCATGGATGCATGGGGACTAATCTACACATGACATAACCTGACATACTCAGGAGCCACCATAGGGACAAAGGACAAACTAACTCCTACGACATTAACTCCTAGGCCCTTAACCCATTACTCATTAAAAGCATGAGTTGTGTTTCCTCCTAAGGTAGAGACTGCTAAAAACTTTGACTTGAGCCTACAAATACCCCTCTAGGTAATCAAAAGTAGAACAAAGCTTGACCTTCATTTTGAAAATCTCTGGGGCAGAGCCTTCTTGGTTTTGCTTATAGGCATGCTAACAATTTAGGGACTCTCTACCTAAAAGTTGGCAAAACAAGGTTTACTAGTCCTAAATTTGCTTAGCAAATGTTACCCTTCAACATTGTAGCTACCAAGATCTGTGATTTACAGAGATTCAGTGACTCCCAGAATTTCCAGTCCCCTAAACCTAAAGTTACCTTGGATTCCAGCAGAGCCTCAGGTGACCAAAATTGTCCCTTACGTTGTGAGAGTTCATTTTATGGTTACTGAATTAACCCTCAAATCATGAGGATTCTTCCGTGGGAATAGGACCACCACACAGAATGCAAGAACTAGCTTGAGGTAATGATTCTTCAGGCCACAGCTGCCTTGGGTAATTCTTAAAAGCTGGCCTCCTGCTTTGGGGGCGGGGAGCCCTGCTTCTCTCCACAGACTGTCCCCCATCCCAGCTCCTGGGTTGATTTTTCTACTTTCTCTTACCTCTTTTGTTAAGGAACAGCTTAATGCTTGGCAGCTCCTCTAGTTACAGTCACTTACCTTCTTCTCTTGCTCTCCAGTTAAAGCTTTTTTCCAGAGAATTCGGGCTTTAGTTCTAATTTCCATCATTAATAAAAGCAAGGACCCATGCTAAGCAGTGGGCCCTTTCAGGCTCCACCCATTACCATGTGATCCAAAGCCCTTCTATCTGAGCCTCTTCTGATTCAACTCGGGCCCAGATCCAGGTCCATACTGACAAGTCAACACACACACACATAACACAAGTATAAAAGATGGCAGTTCAGGAAAATGAGCGGATGGGCACGCCCAAGCAACCCCCAGCAAGCACCTGTAATGGAAAGAATGCTCCAGCCTCAGAAGAAAATAAACAAAAGCCAGTCACCTACTGGCAATTATCTAATTAACTACTTGATTGTCTCATCTCAACTGAGTCTTGGTGGAGTTTAAGCAGGGACTAATTTGGCACGTAGAGATTTGGGTACAAACACAAGAGTCTTCAATCTGTGATTGAAGATTGGAAGGGTGAAAATACCAGTATCCCAAGGCACATGAAGACCACTGCCTTTTGCATTGTTTCCTTTAAGTGCTAGGTTGGAGCTAGGTCACTTGTCCTTTCATGTATAACCAGCTGTTACATGAGCCAATTACACCAAGATACCTTTTATAAAGACTCCCTGATTATATCAAATCCTAAGTTTCAAAAGGAGAACTTTTTCTTACTGTAGCCAACAGAGGCACACAGATCCTGCAGTGTCTGTGCTTCGCAGAGCCAGCACAGGCCAGCATGACTCACAGTAACCAAAGGAAGCACTCAGCGCTTCTTCCTGGATGATCAGATTACAATCGGGTACCAAAGCTTCTTGGAACATTTGATAAGCTCGGCAGTATGTGAAAACTTTGAAATTTCTCAAACCATGACTAGTGCTTCTCTAAAACTTTTCAGTGAACTTTTAAATATATCTCAACAGGCAAAAGTGGGGAGCAATAGATGGGGAGTCAGGAGACCTGCCCTGCCCAAAACCTTCCCGCTGGGGCAACCCCTGCAGGAGGATTGGGGGAATTACAAATTTGAGTCCCGGGTGCATTGATGGCTCTTAAGCTCCTGAAGACTTCAGCATCAAAGTTCACAATGTTGAACCCTGCTAATATTGTTATTCGATTAACAAAAGAGAAAGCATTTTTTTTTTTTCCCAGAGCTGGGGATTGAACTCAGGCCCTTCCATTTGCCAAAGAAGTGCTTATTCCATTGAGCCATCTCTCCAGCCCTGATAAAGCATTATTGAAAAGCAGTTTGCAAGTTCTCACATACAAATATTCAACCATAAGGTAGACAAAGAATCCTACCAATAATATTTTGACCTTATTATTCTGAGCCAAACAGGATGTTGGAATGTATTTTCATTTTGCACTCAATTTGTTTGCATCTGCCGGTGTTTAAGCTATTGCATCTATGCTTTCTGCTACAAGAAAAGCAAATATTATGTCTCCAGAGTCGCTTAAGTTATCTTACCATTCAGCCGACAAGAGCTGAGGAACTGGCCTGCAGAGTCAGGACTCTGAAAACCCTGGAAAAGCATGCCAGGCAGATCTGCTTTCTGACCAGTGTCCTAGTGACAAAGAAGCCTCAGGAGTGTCCACAAGAGGACCCTGGAGGCTGAGACACACAAGCTGCAAAAGCTCTAAGTAAAGAAGGCGAACGTTGGAAGACTGAGAGCAACCTAGCTTCTCTGTGGTACTGTGGCCACCAGTGCTGGGCAGGCAGGTGAAGCCTGCTGAACTTCAAAGAAGTGTGCATCTAGGCAGATTTACAGCTATGAAGCCAAATGGTGGCTTTTTTCCCCCACAAGTTCAGTTGATGTGATTACAACATCTTTACGGGGGGAAAAAAAAAACCTGATCATTCTGATTAAATATTAGATAACTAGGAGTCAGAAAATCAAGATGAAGATAAAAGTTGTTACTGACACATTTTGTAGAACATTAATAACTGTCCCCTTCTTAACTGTCATGACAAGGCAGGCGCCCTCTGTGCCACTGTCACAGCCCAAGGGCTGGTGATAAAGACCCATGAGCTGGTGCATGAGTGAGGATTCTCACCTCTGCAGGGGCCCCTGAACATGAAGGGGTGGGATGGGAACAAGACAGGCTGAGCCCACAGCTCTGCTGAGACTGAGTATGTGCCGGGCTGCTGAAATGTGTAAGGCGGGGCCATACACTCATTTTCAGATATGAAAATGATTAAATGTGAAACACTTCACAGGCTAAAAACAAGGCCCTGGGCTGTCTGTGGTTGGTCAGTCACAAGACTGAGATGGCGACTCCTGGTTTGTGGCTTTTTTTTTTTTTTTTTTTTTTTTTTACCAGGAATTGAACCTGGGACCTTGCACTTGCCATACAGATGCTTACGCCCCTGAGTATATTCCTGGCCTATCACATGTAATTATTCAGTGAAGCAAGAGAGAGTCTACTGAGGCCTGACACATCTGTCTGTTTAAAGCCTCAACCATAGACTCCAGCTAGAAACCATGCATCCACCTACCCTCCCCCGGGGATGGGAGAAGGCTGATCTACTCTCCCCTGGGCCCTGAGAAGCCAGGAGTGGAGGACTGGTCCTTAACTGACATACTCTCTGCCTGGAGGTCTGAGGATGCGGCCATAACAGGCAAGAGGCCATGGGCTGGATAAACGGAGCTGAGCCAGCCAGACCAGGGAAATGCTGCTGAGTGCACCACTGTGGGAGCCCGGGGGAGCTTTCTGGAAGGAGTCAGTCTTCAAGAGCACAGCAGAGCCAACTCTGTGAAGACACAGAAAGACATAGGGAAAATTCCAAGCCTCAAAGAGACCTGGAACAGAATAGAGGAAGATTTAGGGACCTAATGATGCCTGAGAAGAGTGAGATGCTTTAATGCCAGGGAAGGGCAGAGTTAGACCAGGGGACTTCAGAGTGAGGCTGGGAAGCGAGAGGAAAGGCATGGAGCCTGAGGGAGAATCTGACTCAGAGGAGGGTGAGGCACCCCTTGTTCACTAAAAGAAGTTAGGGCAAGTGGCATAGAAGAAAAATTACAATAAGCAGATCTAATTGAAAGAAGTTACCAGTTTAAAAACCAAGGAAACCCAAGGGGCTGGGTTATCAGTTTGTAAGATTCTTTAGTCCATAAAACTCAGTGCACAGTGACTCATTCCAACGTAAACATTAAAAACTTTTAATTACCAGGATGTGTGTGGGGGGGGGACACATTTCTAGTTACAACATCCAGGTGACAAATAAAAATAGCTTCAGGTATCTCTGTAATATTAAATTCAAAAAACAATAAAGATGTGTTTACTGAATTTCTTGAAGATAATGACCTGAGATTTTCAAACCCAGTGAGGCGATTCTTCTGGAGGGACAAACCACTGGAAAGCACTCTGGACTATGCAATTGCCAGATGTTCTTCTGGAGGAAAATGTTTTTCTCCAGGATTTTCGTCAGTTGATTAAAAAATGAAATAATAAAGAAGTTGCAAATTGGGAAACAGGGTGATCACAGAGGATGGGCAATAATAAGCTGGTTAAAATGCATCCGTGGGTCGATGTGAGTGTGGGATACAGAAGCATCCAACTAGCTGGAGACGAAGACGAGTATGGAAGGGGACGTCATACAACCTGAAGAGTGATAGCTGTGAGGAGGTAGATATTTCCAAGTGATTGGTGAACGAAATTATTCAGCAAATATTCTCATGGAAATTGCGCTAAGACTTATAGCTGATGAGCTCACCATGAAGTCCCTCATGTGCATGGCCGGAGCTTCTTTATGCTAGCTGGACCACACCCCGGGGGAGAGATCAACAGACAGTAAATGGCCACGAGCCTCCTCCAACATCTTTCCTTCATGAGCAGCCAGCTCTCTCACTTATAAACCGCCATGCTATGCAATGCCTGACCTACCTTCCACCAGCTCGGGTTAGGGTTCTTTGGGTCAGGCTTTGGGAAGCCAGGGGTTCTTTTTCCTACTCTCCTGTGTTGTATTTTAAAGTTTCCAAGCCAGGCATGGTAGCGTATACCTGTAATCCCAGCGCTCGGAAGGCTGAGGCAGGAGGATTGTTGTGAGTTCGACACCAGCCTGAGCTACAAAGTGAGCTTAAGGCCAGCCTGAACTGCATAGTGAGACCCTGTCTCAAAAAGATAAATAAATAAATAAATAAATAAATAAATAAATAAATAAATAAATAAAGTTTCCAGACATTTTCCAGCCAGGCTCAATGGCTTGCCTCTATTTACTCACTGGGTAAAATGATTTTCATGAGCATTCATGGCTCTAAAATGAGAAGAGTTACAAAATGAAGCCTCCTCAGCTCTGCTTTCCTTATCCCTAGTCACTCCCCGTGTCCCCCTAACTCAGGAACCAGGTGGAGACCACCTTCCTCCTAGCCCATCTGCACCCACCTTTCAGGATCTGACCTTCAACCCCTCTCTTTCCCTTCCATCTCCCCCAGCCTCCTCTGGTTCACAGAATAACTCCAAATATATCCAGCCATTGTGCCAGTACAGTAAAGCTGACAGGTCCAAAATGGACCCAGAACCACATCCAGTTTCCCGAACTAAAAATCTCAGAATCATTATTTTTGACTATATAACAAGACTTTACTTGATGAATCTTTTAAAAATCTTGCATTTAAAAGGTCTTAAAATCATGTATTTCTTGAAGCCTTGCCAGGAAAAAAAAAAAAAAAAAAAAATATATATATATATATATATATATATATATATATATATATATCCAAAATGAAAATAAAAGTCCTCTGCCCCTCAGGTGTAGAATCATCCCATCCAGGGAGTGAGATGCTCACATCTAATTCTAATGGGAGAGAGATGCTGAGTGATTCTCAGCTGGGCTCTGTATGATTAACACAATCAGTCATGTGAGAATTATCCAATCTATTCATATCCATGACATTAAATTCATTTAAGCTGTTGTACAACTATCACCACCATCCATCTCTAGAAATAATTTCATCTTCTCAAACTGAAACCCCATTTCTATTAAACATGAGTCCTCTTCGTCTCCTCTCCTGTCTCCTGGTAACCTCTATTTCATTTTCCGTCCATGTAAATTTACCTATTCTGGGTGCCTCAGATAGTTAGAATCATAACATATTTGCTTTTGTGTGCCTGGCTTATTTCATCAATCCTTGTGGTTCACCATGTTAAAGCATGTATATGAATTTCACACTTTATACCTGAATACTCCATTATATGTGTGCACTGTATTGTGTTTCTCCACCTGTTGACAGACACTGGCTATGGTGAATGATGCCGCCATGAGTACTGGTTGCTTGAATACATCAGGCTGCAGTACTCTAAAGCTGCTATCAAGTAAAATTTTCATTTTTTTCAGTTACAAGATTTTCCAAGAGGCTTGGTTTTAGGGACTGTCAGCGTCTATCAGACCCAAATTTTAAATATGTGTGGTTCCTAAATAAAATTTAAAGTCAACTCATATGCTTTTATCAGGTAAGAGTGTATGTTCATTGTATGCTATATACATCTTGTCCTCTTCCCAAGCATGAAAGCAACACACTTATCACTGTTTGATTACGGAGACTGAAAACACTTTTGAAATTGAACAAGGTAATCATGGCGGAAATGGCAACAGTAAGGCAGGCTTTGGGAGCTCCATTTCAGTCGACGTTTTAGTCCTACAATATTTTACAATTTTAAAAAGGAAAAGGGACTCCTGGTTTCTTTCAGGTGACTTCACAAGCACCCTTACAAAAGCACTGCTTTCATGGGTAAAGGGCTGGGTAGCAGAAGTGGCACGATCTAGTCCTCTCCTTCCAAGGAAGCCCTTTGTTAGTTTCTAAAAAGCATTAAGTGTAAATTTGAATCTGAGAAAGATTCCAAAATCTAATCCCGTCATCATCAAAGCATTCCAGAAAGCAGAGCAGTTGCAGAAGGGGACAGCAGACCAAGGTCAGCTTGACCACTGGGCAGAAACCCCTGGGAAGCTCCTTTCCTCAGGAAAGGGGCTGATTACTGCGCTTTGAAATATCTGCAGGAAGGGGCCAGCAGAGGACTGGAGTTATCTGAAATCAACAAATCACACTTGATCTATATTTGGTATGGGATCCACATCCTACAGAAATGGGTATGTTGTGAGGAATTGTTATGAAGGTGTGACTTCAAAGGAGCAGCCAGCCTGCCCAGAGTCACTTGGCTGCCATGCATGGAACCAGCCCAGGAAAAGTGAGGCCTTGTAGCGTGGTAGGCTTCAGCTTACTAAGTACGAGACAACTTAGAGTGTGAACAACATAATGAAACAGAAAGCTTGTGGTGGCACATGCCTGCAATCCCAGCACATGGGAGGCAATTGAATGACAATAGAATACCCATCTCTGACAGGACTAAACAAAAAAAAAAGGGATACAAAGAGAGGACCATTCTGTATTTGTATATACAGAACAGTTAGGATTAAATATGTAGCTACTTTTGCATAATTCTATGAGAAGAAAGATTTGCACTAATAGTGTTTGGACAGGATATCCTATCTGCTTCTTGTACTATGAATAACCACTAGGAAGATAACAATGTAAAAAGTATTAATTATTGAAACTGTACTATAACTCAGCCTTTAAAAAAAGATAGGTATACAGCTACATTCTCTGAATTCAATGAATAGAGGGATCTGTTCTAATAATGTTTGTAAATAGAGTATCATGTATGCACCTTGTACAACAAATAACCACTAAGAAAACAATATACAATGTACTAATTACTGAATCTGTTCTACTAATTTGATTTGAAACTGTCTCATTGCTATTTGTTCTTCAATAAAATTATGGAAAAACAGAAGCACAAAATATGCTTTATCCCCAAAAATGTTCCATAAATTTCCATATTTTTACTGCTTTGATGTCCTATGGGCTTTTTTTTTGGTGGAACCAGGGATCCAACTCAGGCCCTTGCACTTGCCAGGGAAGCACTTATTCTACTGAACTATCTTCCCGGCCCTCATCATAAGATTTTGAATAATATTTATAATCCTTGATTCCACTTGCTATGTAGATAAGAATGTCATGTCATATATATAATTGCCATCTATCCTATTTCTATAGAAAACACTATATGAAACAGCCAAGCTCTATTGGAAGAACTAAAATAAGTATCATTGCTAATTCAAACTGTTTATCAAAGAAAAGGCTTTTCTTTAATGAGATTCATTTTAGTGCTAAATTCTTGAAAATCTAAAATGACTATGAAATATTTTTACAATAGTTTAATTTACATAAACTTTTCCATGCTGAACACATGGGGGCTAGGGTGTGGCTCAGAGGTACAGCACTTGCCTACACCCAGGAAGCCATACATTTAATCCCCCAGCACTGCACAAAAACCTATAAGGCAACTGGCAAGATACCTCAGCAGACTAAGCGCCGCTTAGGCAAGGGCAAGGACCGGGGTTCAATCCCCTAGCATCACATGCCACACTGGCCCTACTCCTGGATGTGCTGAGCCAGCTACTGAGACAGGACACGGTGGCGTACACCAGTAATTTCAGTGCTGGGGAGGCTGAAAACAGGAGGATCACTACGAGTCTGGGCTGTGCAGTGAGACCCTGTACCAAATACATACAAATGAATAAATAAAAATCTACAAGCAGTTCCTATCAGTGATGGTAAACATCAAATTCAAGGGGAGGGGGAATTCAGAGAAATCAAGTTTGAAGCAGAAAACAGGTGGTGTAGGAATCACATTTTAATCTTAGCACCACTTCTTGGACAAAACAGCAGGACTCAACTTCTCCAACTTTTAGAGAGTTTGGTCTTTTACTTACTTGGAGAATAGAAACAATCTACAGTGAGTGTGGACCATTTGCATATGTTATTTACCTACATTTGTGCATTTAAAATGGTGACTCAATGAAAACACTGGGGTATAGTCAGAAATGCATAGGATTACATTTTATAAACTCTGGGAACTTTTATTTTCAGCAGGGAACTAAACTGTTAGAAAACCTTTCGTTGACATGTCGCTTGTTTTTCAGTAAAAATATGAAATGTAGAAAACATAATGAATGCATCATTCGGTAACAATATACTTATACCAAATCCTAATCTAAAAAGTATTTGAACTAAATAAAATAGCTTTTGAGAAACTCCAAATCTTATGGCAGCCTCTGCTGTTTGGCAGCAGTAATTCAAGATTCGAGCTGAGAACTGAGCATGTGATAAGAAAACTCGTGCAACTCGCATGTCAATCTGCAGCTGAACACACCCGGCTTCCCTCCGCTGGCATGAGGTTCGATGCAGACAGCTGAGAGGCTGGGGGTGAATTTCGCCCTGAAAGCAACAGCAACACCTGCTGCCGTGTGAAACGCTCAGTCCAAACGCCTCTGCTCTAATTAGTTTACTAAATTCTGCTGCACATCATTTGCCAAAATACCTGCCAACTTGCAGCAGTCCTCACGCAACAGGTTTTGAACCTATTCAGTCTAAACCGTTCTTCCCTGCCAACAGTTAGTGAAAAAAACAGAAACTCGGAGCCTGGAGGTTCAGCTTCTGGCAGAACACTGGCCTAGGGTATGTGAGACCCTGGGTTCCAAATACAAACAACAAAATCCACTAACAACAACAACAATTCCTAATGAAACAGGGAAAGTACCCAAGAGCAAATGACTGGTCATGGTCATAATCGGTTGCAAGGCATGAGGAAAAAACATCTAAATTCAAAAAAAAGAGCCTCACACACTTTAAAGCTATCAACAAGTTTCTTGTGGAGTTTCATGTTAAAGCAGAAAAGAATTAATGCAAGCCTAAGTCTTCTAGCTCAATTTTCTCAGTGAGACTACAACAAATAGTATAAAGCTTAACCTCCTTGATAGTTGGACATAGTTGTTACTCACTATGAGAAGCCCACAGAAACTGCCAGAAATGTCAAGGGGGGCCTCAACCCAAAAGCATGGACAAGTTACAGCGACGCTCCCACTTCTTGCTGAAATCGCTTTTTTTGATTGGCCCCTGATAAAGACCACAGCTGTCTCCTCACTGCAGAAAGCAACTCTCAGCCAACTCTCCTCCTTCGAGTCCTGTCTGCCTGGTTTTTGTTTACTGGATTTCGATGGCTTCTCTCTGTCCTGTGGTGTTCTGATGCCCTACAGTCCAGGTCCGTGTGCAAAGCCATCTGTTTGGTCAACCTGATAATTTTTCACTCTCCCCGCTCTCTGGTGTCCTCAGCCAAGTCCCATCTGCCTTTTGGGGTCCCCTCCCACACTCCCCATCACGCCTGCCCCTGCCTCCCCACCTAGCACCCCCATCACTACACTTGTTTTCCTTGCCAATTCACCTTCCTGTAGGGCGTCCCAAGCTCACCAGCAAGACAGCAACACACTTCCCGGATGGCTTTCATGGAGTAAAGAGCATGTGTTTTCCCTCTCATTCCCACCCCCAGGGCAAAGCTGCTTCTAAGTGAAAAATTCCCCCACAGGCAGGACAAGGTGAGGCTTAAGAGGGGCATGGGCTAAGGCTGGGCCCCCCTTAGTGTTGTGCCTCTCAGCCTCCACTTCCTGTCTGTAAAAGGATAGCAGCCATCCCTACCCTGCTACTCCTTACAAATGCTTGAAGGTTTAAAGTTTAAAAAATTCCAACCACAGAAGGGCTGGCTGTCACCTTGACTCAAAAGTCAACTCAACACCTCCTTGTCTTCCTCCCCTGGGCGGCTGGGTCTTTCATAGCTTCATCAGTTCTCTAGGGGAAATCTTTTCTTAAAGACAGAAACCTCCCGGAGTGAACCTTTTCTGGGCTTTCCACACAGCCCAAGCAGCCACATTCCACAGGCCTTTTGCTCCACAGCAATCTACAAGTGCACCTGAGGGTGTTTTTAATCTCTACCATACAGGTCTGCTTGTCTCAGTTTTAAGAATCCATTTCCTTGTTGCCATAACTACTTCTTCCTGAGGGAGGTGTCTCAAGGTGAAGGAGAACCCTTTCCCAGTTCCTTCTGTGAGACAGTGAAGAATATTTAGATTTTTAAAAGGCCTTTTTATGTGGGCCCTGAAGTAGGACGGTGGTTCTGAGAGGACAAGGGCAGTGAAGGGAGAGAAAGCATGTATTGTTCTCAACTTTCTCCCTACACAACTTCTTGTGTTAATTCAGTCAACTTAATAAAATTACCTTAAGTGTTTTGAAAAACATCCTTATTTCAGAATAAGGAAGCTGGAGATCTAGAAATAACACTTCATGTACTTTGAGGGTCAAGTTACAGTGCCCGGGGCGTAATGCCCTAGGGGGTGGAGATTTCAACACAGCTTCTTGAGAGATTGCCCAACCCTTGTCCTCCTGTTTTAATTTTTAGTTTACAGTTAACTATTAGAAGACAGGGGTCAGGGAGATGGTTCAGTAAAATAAGTGCTTCCCTGGCAAGCTCAGGGGCCTGAGTTCAATCCCCAGTTCCACAAAAAAAGAAGACAAACTGCTGCAGAATTTAACACCATTCCAGGTGAGGTGTGTCAGCAGGCTTCAAATGTAGGTGGTCGATTGAAATAGAGAAAGCCTTCAGGCCTTTCTAGAGGCGCCCTGGAGTCCTTAACTGCTCTGTGGAGAGCCCAGGCTATCTGAGACACCTTTGTGGCAGCTCACAGGCCTGCTTTGCTTTTCATGCTTAAACTAAGAAACACATGAACGGCATCAGTTCCAGCAAACTGGGAAACAGGGTAGCTGGCACAAGTGACTGCCGTGTGGCTGATCTGCAGCTACAGAAAGGGGGATACTACTTTAGGAAAGTTCTGTCTCCGCATGAAGTACTAATCGGAGGAGGGCTTCAGCCCTGGTAACTCCGTGTGAAGCCCTAGGGTCAAACCCCAGGACTGACACAAAGCAGAAAAGCCCTCACCCAAAGCTGCACAGGGTCCCTCTGCTTCCCAGGTCATCAGAATCTCACTTTTTATCAAGGATAGAAAACAAACTTTCAGGAGACTAAGGCACAAATCAGTAAATTCAAACAAATCCTCACCTTCTGGGTTAGGTTATCATGAGGCATTAGAAACCTGCCTATGCTAAAACACTTTCTATATGATAAAATCAGTTTTGAATCAGAGGGCACACTGTCTTAGGCACCCTGGAGGCATCGCCAGGTTGGAGGAGCCAATGTGCTCTCAAGGGTCTCTTAGGGACCCTCTCGGCCACCTGGAGCAGCACCACTCACCTGTCCTCAAAGCACACGGTGCACCTCCAGACACGGGTCCCGCGCAGGCGCACGCGGCACTCAGAGCACACGCGGTGGCTGCAGCCCTGGCACACGGCGCCCCGGTTCAGTAGCAGCCCCAGGACCCGCTGGCAGCGGGCGCAGCACTTGTGCTTGTACTCTGGGCTGGGGCCCTTCACCCCTCGCCACCGGAGATGCTGAAGCTGCGTCTTCAGGGTCCTGCAGCCCAAGGAATCAAAGAAGATATGACTGGGTGGAACAGCAGGGAGAGAGAGACAGAGACAGAGACAGAGACAGAGAAAAAGGCAGAGACAGAGAGTAAGAGCGAGCGAGCGAGAGAGCCTCAACAGAGCCGCGAGGGGCAAGGCAAGGGGATCCTGGCACCGAGGTCCCTGAGTTCCAGCAGGGCTGTGTGAGCGGGGGATCGGGGGCCTCTCAGCTATGAAGCAGAGCAGCTCACCGCACAGGAGCCCAAGAGTATCGTCACATAGCAAAGCGCAAGCAGTGTGCTGGTGCAGGTCCTCCTGTGCTCAAGAACAGTGAAGGAAGAGGGAGGACACAGAAGAAGGCACCCAGCTGGGCAAGGCAACACATCACAGTGTTCCTAGAGGCCGAGGTAGGAAGACTGCAAGTGCAGTTCCAGGTTGGGTAATTTAGGGAGACCTTAACTCAACAAATGGCTGGGGATGTAGCCTGTAGCCTGTGTAAAGGGCCTGGGTTCAACTGCCAGTACCCTACTACACACACACACACACACACACACACACACACACTAAAAAGCATCCTTTTTAATATACAGGCATGGAAAGATCGAGAAATATACAGTATGGCACATTTCCTGCTATTGTGATAAATTACCCAATAAAGTTATTTAACTGATGCTTTGTTTTTGCTACTTTTTTTCTCTTAATGGGTGGTCAGTGCTGTTCTAGTCCCTAGTTCCTCTAGATGAGACCATGGCTGTAGTGCAAAGGGATGGTGTACCAGACCCTCAAAGGCGTTGCTGTCCACAACACTCACATGAAATGTCTCCATTTTCTGCTTTCAGAAGAGATAAGCTAATGCCAAGGAAAAAGGTTACTTCAGAAAGGTACTTGACAAGTCAACAATTTTTTTAAAATTTGCCCTGGGAATAGTATCCTTTGAAACAAACCTCCATTACTACAGTGCCCACATTATGTCCATCATATTCAAATGGCGTCTGCAAATCACAGGAAGATCTAGAATCACTGGGGAACATTGCATATTTGTCAGTGTGTTATAATTTCAAATGGGCAGAAGTTTACTAGCACATACTGAGAGCTCTGAAAGAACAAGGGAGGATGGAGGGAGTATTATACATTCCTGTCAATCAGAAACGTTCCCTTGTTCCCCAAGTACTTGGTTGTACAAAGCTTTATTTTATTTTTAGTGAGACCCTATCTCACTCTATAACCATCTCACTCTATGGCTTTCAGTTCATAGCAATATCCCTGCCTCAGCCTCCTCAGGGCTGGAATTACAGACCTATGCTACCGTACCTGCCTTGTACCAAGTTTTAGATTGTGTATTTTTCCTGGTAGATTTTGTAAGAGATCTACCATTAGAAACAAAACCAAACAACAAATCCCATTGTCTTGGGGGAGGAAGTGCTGGGGGTTGAATGGGGCCTTGCACATGCTAATCACATAATCTACTGCTGAGTTACACCCCCAGCCCATTTACTTATTATTTTCTATACTTCATGCCCGCTGTAAACATTGTAAATAATCAGTAAATACCACTGGGCTCAAGGATGGATCTTGGCAGCTCACATGGACCTGGCTACCACCTGGTACAACCTTTAGTGTCAATTCGTGTTGCACTGCTTATCCAGCTTCCAGACAGACAGGAAAAGAACTCCCTATTGACCAAGCAGTCAGGGAGCAGGCTAAGCAGGTTTGTGCTCTGCGTTCCCTCTTTCTTCAAAGCCAACTAGGAAGCAAAAGCAAGTGAAGTAGAAAGGCAGCTACAGACTCCAGCAGATCTGCGTTGCTAAGCCACTTTCTTTGTCTTCAGCTGCCACCAAAAGTAATTTAGGAAAACGCTAAACCCTTGGGGTGGGAACTGGAGGCCTGAAGGTGTTGCTTGAATGACCTGCATACAGTAGGCAAATGGAAGAGCAGGTGGGCAGCAGACTTGCAAAAGGCACCATTTGAAGTTGGCAGTAAAGGCAAGCTCTCTTTTTCCTTACCACATTGCAGGTTCAGATCAATAGCAGAGCTACCTCCACTCATAAGAGCCCATTCAGTCAGAAGCCCAGCAGTGGGTGACCAGGGACAAGAAGCGAGCACCAGTTAGCCAAGGTTCCAGGCAGGCTGTGGGAACCCCGAGTCCCCAAAGCCCTGCACCATTAGCAGAACAGCTTACCGCATCCTTTCCTCCTCTATGCTCTGCACAGCCCGATCGCGGTAGAGGACCTGCAGGATGACGTCCCGCTCCAAGACATTGAGGGTATCCAGATGCACTTCATGGGCCATTTTCTGTCTCTTCTCTTAGAGCTAAGTTGAAAGACTTTTCACCACCCAGCCACAGGTGATCAGGAGCACCCAGCTGCACCCTTGTGTTCTTGAAAAGAGCCCCTCTCTTACTTCACTGTCCCTTGTGCTCTGCTTGGAGCTCTTTCTTTTCTAACTGGGTCATAATCCTCAGAGAAGACAGCTCCCAGAGTCTGTCCCTCTGTTGCGCCAGTGGTGCCGAGGAGTGTTTTCACTGGGTTTTGCCACAGCCTCTGACATCCGCCTGAGACCAGAGCGTATCTTTTTTCTGAGGTTTTGCCAGAGATTGTTATAAATTATGCATGGCTCCAAGCAGATAATTTCTGCAAGGCAGAATAATCCCCAACCTGAAGAAGTTTACAAATAACAACAGAAGGGGATAAATGACTCATAGAAGCAAATCTCCCTCTAAAGTGTTTCCAGGTCAGCAGAAATGACAATCAAAAAGCCAGCTGGTTAGATACCTGTAGAAAAAAATAAGAAAACACGTTGTCTTTCCTGGTTTGAATATCTTTGCAGCACTACCAAAAAAAAGATAGAAGTTTCTATATCAACAAATCTGCATTTCCTGCTGCAAAAACAATGTAAGATTTTAAATTTAATAAAACAAGATGTATCACATTCAGAATTTCCACACTGGATTTTTCCTAATGTGAATTCTGTATCTGCAGATGGTCAGGGTACGAAGGGCTATGTTTAATATACTTAGTGATGGGATAAGTTCTAAGAAGAGCATTGTGAGCCAGTTTTGCCACTGTATACCATAGAGTTTATCAATCTAATGCCACAAACCTACGTGGCACTGTGTGTGTGGCTTAGCCTAGGCCTTCTAGGGCAACAAAAGTTCTGATTGTCCACCAGAGAAAAATGGTCCCATCCAAAGGTATAGCATTCTAGTCCACTGAGGCCGGAAGGTCACAAGTTCAGATCCAGGGCAACACAGTGAGACTCTGTCTTAAAAAATAAAAAAGGGCTGGGGATGTAGCTCACTCAGAGAGAAGGCCCTGGGTGCAGTGTGGCACACCCACCCACCCACATGGATGAGCCTGCTGCCAGAGTAACACAACAGGTGTATAGCAAGCTTCTCAAAAATAAGTGCAACACTCTAAAATAATAATTAAAGGTGTAATACAGTAAGTGCACAAATCAGTAACAGTTGTTTATTACAACTATGCATTACTAGCATCACCACAAACACAAGAGTGCTGTGCTAAGAATTGTTCAGTCCATTTAATCTTATGGGATCCTTAAGCTGTATGCTCAGGCAGTCAGCCCACTGCAGGTTGAAACGTCATTGTGTGAACATGAACGACTGCACATCATGGTACTTGAAAAGATGTTACAGAAATGATCCTCCCAACCGCTAGCTATTATTTTTACAAGTAACGTCAAAAAGAAAAAAGAAAAAAATCAAGTCAAGTGTAGTAGTACAGGCCTATAATCCCAGCACTCTGGGAGGATGAGGCAGGAGAATCAGAGGTTCAAGGCCAGCCAGGCAACTTAGTGACACCTACTTCAAAAATTTAAAATGGAATAATTTAAAATTTAAAAGTAAAAATTAATGTAAAAAAATAAAAGTATGTATTTTAAAATGAAAAAAAAAAAAAAAAAGGATGCATGTTCACAGGGGGTTACCAATCGGTGTGAAGAGTTTGTGTTCAATCCCCAGCACTACACACCAAAAAACTATAATTAATTTAAAAAGTATGAAGTCTCCATGTATCAGTTATTTATGGCCTTTAATAGTTTTCATGGGCCCAACTAAACATCAGACCTAGTTTCTGCTTGCACGAGCTATAAGCTTCTGCATACATCCTTCTGCCGAGAGAGCATGGAGAACCAAGCAAGTAGCCTTTCTACACAGCCTTTTTTTTAAAGTGTTATTTTGGCTAGGAAACCTGCAAATTCCACAGCAATAAGATGTCCTTCTGATGTTCTAGAAACTAAACTCATTTGCTGGGCTTCAGTAGGGTCCATGTTATATTATAATCCATAGCAAATCTATGAATGAGAAATTAATAGAGCTACAAAGTATTGTGCTCTTCAACCAAATGTTCTTAATCTTTTTTGCTTCATCTTTGGTAGCTTTGGTAGTGAAATCTAGGTGTTTAAATGTGCAAAATGAAGTACATTGGGTTACAAAGGAAATTGATGGTGCTGATAGATTTCTAATTGTAACATAGTTGTAATATATGTTTGTTCATGGAGTAGGAAGGTCTAGTAGTGATCTAATAGCTCCCAAACCATAATTTCAGATGAGCTTGGGCACATTAGGGTGGTACAGCCACAGACCCAACCATAAGTTTAAAGTGGTGATGGGTATAGAAGTATTTTGAGATACTGTATCTACAACATATAGTGTGGTATGCAAATATCTGTGATCTCCACTAGGGACCAAGTTACGGGTCCTGTTGAATCTGCCATGGTGTTGCCTATAGTCATAATTTAAGGAAATGCTAAATTCTAGTTAAAGATGAATGAAAATAATGATATCATTTTCCCTCACCCAAATTCTTGGGCCATAGGCTAATGGCTACCAGCTTCTGGGAGTCTATGTCTGTCAGTTTCTTTACTGTGAGATAAAGTTAAAAGATATGGCTCACTCCAACCACAGAGGTCGCATGAGTGCACAACCTCAGCCTCTGAGGGGACACTTGGGCTCCAGTGTCCTACGCATTAAATCAAGTGCTGGCCCTCCAAAGGCTTCTGTCTAGATGGTGGGAAACTACAAAGCAAGGGGACTCTGGCTCTCACCAAGAAACTGGCACCTCTCTGTGCCATCAGGGGCAAAACTCAAGCCCCCCTGGGCTCCATTTTCCAGATGGACAGGAGGAACAAGAAAAATCTCAGTTCCTGGAGACTTCGAATCTCTGGGAAAGAGGAGAACAGTAGAAAAGAGCAGATTCCCAGGAGCTGAGAGTAAGGAGCAAGTTATTATCCATTGCCAAGTTGACCAGCCTGGTCTTTGGAAATTGCCCACTGTTTTTTTAAAATAATTTTTTTCTTTTCTTTTCCTTTCCTTTTCTTTTTTTCCCTTACCTCCCCTACTTACTTGTCTCTGTCTCTGTTTCTCTCCCGCCTACCCCTCTGTTTTTGTACAGGGATTGAATCAAGGGACTTCACACCCCCAATCCCTTTTATATTTGCGGTTTTTAAATCTTGGGACAGAGTTTCACTAGGTTACACAGTGGCCAAGACTGAGCTCAAACTTGTGATCTTCCTGCCTCAGTCCAAGCAGAATGCTGGATAGTAGACATGGTGCCACCCTGCTCAGCTCTTATTGCTGTCTTCTTCTTTCTACTCTACTGAACATACTGTTGGGTTAAGAACTATCTAGTTTGTCTGAGTCTTAAGAATTTGCATGTGGTTGTTGGCGGCCTCCTCTAGCTGTGGCCTTGGGCTCTTCATGAAAGCCAGACCACATTCAACGCAGTCCTTGGCTAGTAACAGTGTCTGGTGTTCCCACAGGAATAACCTGGAACCTTCAAATGCACACTCCTTAGGCGTCCAGGTCTCACACATTTCAGAAACACAGGATCCAATTATCAGAAAACACCACTACATAATGCACCGCCCACGCCTGGGGGTTGGGTCCAGCAGGAAATGTCCTATTTAAGGAGAAATAGGAGCTAAGCGCCCCCTCGTGGCCATTTACTTCCAGCTACATGAGAATGAAATTGGTTTGTTTGCCAGACCCTTCCATTCAGGCATGCAGTAAACATTTACTGAGCATCTGCTGAGTGCCAGGCATTGTTTCAGGTGCTTACAATTTGTGACTCTCTTTTCTTTTTCTCTCTTTCTTTCTTCTTCTTCTTCTTCTTCTTCTTCTTCTTCTTCTTCT
The DNA here is from genome assembly GCA_004027165.1 of Ctenomys sociabilis. Taxonomy (NCBI): domain Eukaryota; kingdom Metazoa; phylum Chordata; class Mammalia; order Rodentia; family Ctenomyidae; genus Ctenomys; species Ctenomys sociabilis. Next base: position 103,235 of record PVKA01001428.1, on the reverse strand, counting down.
TCTTCTTCTTCTTCTTCTTCTTCTTCTTTTTTTTCTTTTTTTCTTTTAGCAGGACTGGGGAATGAACTCAGGCCCTTGCGCTTGTCAGGCAAGTACTTATTCTACTGAGATATCTTGATGAACCACTCATTTTTACCCATCTTATTTCTTCTTCTTTTTCTTTTTCTTTTTTGTGGTACCAAGGATTGAACTCAGGATCCTGCACTTACCAGGCAGGTGCTTATTCTACTGAGCAGTCTCCCTGGCCCCTCTATCCTATTTCTTAAATGAATATGACTTGGTATATAATAAAGCACATAGAGGGTAATCATAACAAAGTCAGGGTCATCAGAAGAAGGAAAAGAAACAGGGTTCTACAGAAGCTGAAGTAAAAAGTCACTGTATATAAATAGTAAAATAAATTTCTGACCTTCCTGGCAGCCAATGCAAAACAAAATATAAAACAGAAACATAAAAAAAAAAAAAAATCAGTATGGCATATATGGTTCTGATCAAGTTAAAGAAACACAGAACATCCTGCTAGTATAAAGATCTAAGACAGCCAGCCAGATAGCTTAGTGGATTAAAGTACCTGCTTAGGGCCGGGGAGATGGCTCAGTGGAATAAGCATTTCCCTGGCAAGCGCAAGGGCCTGAGTTCAATCTCCAGTTCCACAAAAATAAATAAATAAATATAAATAAAGTACCTGCTTAGGCAGACACAGTGGCCAGGGTTCGCTCCCTGTCGTGTCGTGCTAGCCCTGCCACCAGAGCATGCTGAGACAGCCATTGAGACAGCGATTGTAGCCTGTGCCTGTAATCCCAGCTCTTGGGAGGTTGAAAAATATCTAAGAATCAACCATTTCGATAGTGGTTTGGCAGAAGATGTAAAAATTGTGCTTCATGTATCATTAGTATATTGATTTTAAATTAAAGCTAAGGATTGAGCCTTAATTGTCATTCACTGAAATTATTTCAAATATAGACCAAGACATGATACTTTCTGATTTTCAAACTGACAAAGGGATGCCACTTAGCAAACTCAAGGGTTTTTTTGATTTTAAAAAAATGTTTCATTTATTTATTTGGTACAGGGTCTCAATACATAGCTCAGACTCACAGTGAGCCGCCTGTCTCAGCCTCCTCAGTGCTGGGATTACAGGTGTGTGCCACCATGCCTGGTTCCGAGGCCAGCACTGCATGTAGTGCCAGCAATCGAACTCGGGACCTTGCATTCACCAGGCAGGCACTTATGCTGCCAAGCTATCTCCACAGCCCCTGTTTGTTTGTTTGTTTTTAAAGTATGAATATTTAGAATCTACCTGACTGTGAGTACTCTTGTCTTTCACACTTTGATACTAGCTTTTCAATACGTTCCACCAAACTACAGCATCTGTAGTTTGTAGCATCTGTAAACCTTCATCATTCAAATGCCAGTGAGCCTGTACTATGAGTCTTTTTTTTTTTCTTTGCATAACCAGGGATTGAACTCAGCAAAGCCTTCTATCATAGATTGAGTCATACTTTTTCTTAACCTTGGATGACCCATTCCATAAAAGAGGAGACTTGGTGACAAGATACCATGGATGTGGCATCATACCTAGGTCATTTGCATTAAGATTTAATAGAAGGTTAGAAAGATATTTTCTTTTAGTTGCCAGTGGCCTCCTATTGTTCTACTGGCTCGTGGCTTTGGGTTTTCCACTCAACACTTCTGAAACACATTTGCTTCATTTCATGGGGAATTGTTTGGGGTTTCCCACAGAAAACCCACACTCCCATCTTTAGAACTATAAGGGTGTGTCTGTTACCACAGTAACAACTCTCCTGAATTTCTATACCAATATTAGTTTACTTTTGGCAAAAGTAAAAAGACATTTACTTTTGGAAAATTTTATCTGATAAATGATTTAACTCCGATATAAACACAAAGCATACTTTGCAGGGTTTTACCACATTTTGAATTTTCTAGGAATGCAACTATCATGTAAGTTGAAGGAAGACTACATGCTTGAATGGAAGTCTTTAACAAGGCTTGTGTACCATTCCGAAAGAGAGATTCCATTTGAATCGCTAACCATACACCTGTGGTGCACACGCGTAGGGTCACTCAGAGGGTTCTGTGTGTGTAGACTTCGACTATTTCCCCATGTCTTCCACTGTACTTTACCTACTAGAGGTGCGTATTACTTTATTATCATTCATTAGCCCTTTATCTTTCCTTTTAGCACAGCAATGGCACTATACTATTAATTTTATAATTATGTGTGGAGGTAGATTATATGAGGCATGAATTTAATTTCAGGATAGCAAAAGGTAAACAACAAACCATCTTCTGTAATGAGTGAGTGCTGGAGCTTGGGAGTTTAAAAACCACTACAGAATGGGCGTAGCAGCACAGATCTGTAATCCCAGCAGTCAGGAGGCTGAGGCAGGAAGATCATTGCCAGTTTGAGGCCAGCCTGACCTGCACAGTGAAACCCTGCCTCACAAAGACAAAAGGGAAAAAAAAAAAAAAAAAAAACCATTGCATGAGAGGGTCCCATCACCCCGTGGGCCACTCACAAGCTAAGTACAGTAGTATGTACTTTTCTTGTTTCTTTTCAAATTGTTATTGGGCTTGTAGGAAAATGGGGCAGAGAGAAATAGAGGACTTGTCGGTTATTGTTCAAAGTTGTATTGAGTTCGGAAACTTTGGTTTGATTGTGAATTTGTTTGCTTGTGTAAAAAAAATTTCAGAAAAAAAATTGGGGTCTGACTTTCAGGTTATAACTGAGTTCATAGTTTTCTTCCTTTTTTATTTTATTGAAGTATAAATATCAGTCAGACAGTTTTAAGACACCTTAACAAGACAGATTCGATAAATTAATACATTGCAAAACTGTTTTCATACTGTTTTGGTATCTTACAAGGTGCATACATGATATTGTACTTACAGACCTTATTATAGCAGATGTCCATAGTTTTCTTTCCACACAAATTATTTAAATTATTTCAACTGACTCTTTCAATCTTCTTGAACCAGCACTGCCACTTGTTGTCTATTGAACTAACATTTGATTGTTACAAATTTTGGGTCAGCTGCCAACTTGGAGAATTTACTCTGTAATCCAGTTTGGACTCATCATGATCCTCCTGTCTCAGCCTCCCCAGTGCTGGGATTACAGGCAGGTGCCACCACACCCAGTTTCAAGGCCAGCACGCTAAGCTCAGGATTCTGGGGATCAAACTTGCATCCTTGTGCTTGTCAGGCAGGTGCTTAGACTGCCAAACTATCTCCTCAGCCCTATGAGTACTTTTTCTTTTCTTTTCTTTTTTTTTTTTTTTTTTTTTTTGTGGAACCGGGGATTGAACTCAGACTCTTGCGCTTGCCAGGGAAGCACTTATTCACTGAGCCATCTCCCCAGCCCCTATGAATACATTTTTAAAACTCACAAAATGAGGGCCGGGAAGATGGCTCTGTAAAATAAGTGTTGCCCTGGCAAGCACAAGGGTCTCAGTTCAATCCCCGGTTCTGCCAGAAAAAAAAAAGAACAACAACAAAATAATAAAACTCACAAAATGAGTCAAAATGGGCAACTAGTCAAAGCTGAAACTAGCTCACAAACATCCAAAAGCAGCCAGCAGGGGCAGTAGGCACTCTGGCGAGCAGACAATGAGGAAGAGGACAGACTGGCCATTGGACTGGGTGTCTTTCTGGCACAGGTGACTCTCGTGAGTTCTCCTAGGAGAGGACGGGAGCTGCTGGGGGAAGAGGACGAGGAGAAGGTGTTCCTGGGGCTGTACTGAGGGGCTGTGGGGTGCTCATCCCTGGAGCTCGACTAGCATGTGCAAGGCTCTGGGTTCAATCTCCATTCCTGCAAAAGGAAAAACACAACTAAAAGGAGGAGCATTCCTTTCTGCCACTCTCAGTAAAGTATACCAGTATGAACCTGACATTCCTGATCTCACTAGCCTGGCCTTTTCCTGCACCTCCATCACAGTGCAGGGAGAGCACACAGAGCTGGCGACACCAGGAGGACATCCTGGGGCAGAAGCCAGGAGATGGCAGCAGCCACATATCCGTATGCAGACCACACGGAAGCATGTGTGTTCCCGCAGGGCTAACTCACCTAGTAATGGCCGCAGCCACTTTAGCTCAAGGAAACGTGTGCTGTTATGATGTTCATACATGGACGAATCACCTAACAATGCATTTTCCAGAACATGTCTGGTCATAATCTGACACATCACTGCATTCAGTCCTGCTCTGGAAGCTTAAAACAATGCTTGCTTTCCTTGGCCTAACAGGGAACCTTGATTTTGGCTTTCAAATCTGGTAAGGTGGTAAAGAAATGAGGTATATACACACAATGGAGTACTACTCAGCTATAAAGAAGGATAAGGGGGTCACTTGTAGGAAAACGACTTCACCTTGAGACCATAATGCGAAGTAAAAGAAATCAGACACAGAAGGTTAAAGGTCACCTGTTTATCCTAGATGAGAAACTCAAAGTATAATTTAAAAAGCAAAATAAAATACAGGCGATAGAAAACAGGAAAATGTAGGGGACAGAAGGAGCCTCGGGGATAAGAGGGCAGGAGGGGAAAATGAAGTAAAAAGGCTCAAGATGGATAAGAGTAAGTGCCACTTCCCACTATCAGTGCATTTATTATACATTGCATGCTTGCACTATTAAAAGGAGAAACATACTAAATAACCAAAAAAAAAGTAAAGCTGAAGGGGTAGAAGGAAGCTGCCTGGCCACGGGGACGTTCTACACTGGCAGGTTCTTCTTTCTTTCCTCCAGTTATGCATGACCACGAGTGGTGCCAGATCAAGGGAAGTAAAGCACTGGACATGTGGCGGAAAGCAGCAGCGTGCGCGCCCGCCCGCGGACGGGACTGTCACGGGGGGAGTGAAACCCAGCAGCCACACGGCCTGCGGGCCTCCGCCCTCCGCCCTCGCCCTCCGCCCACCGCAGCTGCTTCCTGGGGAAGCTTCGCAGCCGCAGCCCCAGACCAGCTCTTTCTGCGATGACGACACAGGGCAAAAGCTGAGGCTTCCTCCTCTCTGGTGCGTCTGCCGTCCTCCCGGAAGCTTAGGGCAGCCTCGAGGGCCGTGAGCCCCCCCCACTCCCCCACCCACCCCCGAGGCAGGAGTGAACAGAGCAGCTCTGTCCCTGGTTCCGACCGCAGCCGGCTCCGAGCTGCCGCGTGGCTTCAGACTCTGCGCAGAGCGAAGATGCGCTCACCACAACGTGCTGCAGGAGCAGGCGTGGGTTCAGGGATTCCCGGCCCCGTGTGGCTTAGTCAATAGATTTTTCTGGGAAGCCAGTAAACCCCAAGCTTTAGCTCCCACCCTCCACCCCCTCCGCCCCGCCAAGCCCTATCTCTGGTTCGGAGTCCTGTCTTTTTTCTTTCTTTTTGGTCCAGGGGATCGAACTCGGCATCTGGCAGGTGCTTGTTTATGCTGCTGAGTTGTCCCCAGGGGCCTGAGTCCTATCTTTAAAAAGGCTTTGAAAATTGCACCCTGAATATGTGTTTTCACTCACTCTGGTTCACAGAAGACTCTGAGCTCTTTCTCATTTGGATAATTCTTGCCTCCAACCCCACCTCCCCCCAGCACAACACAAATGCTATTTTAGAATCAGAGTTTTAAAAGTGAAATAGAAATCCATTATTTTTTATGCCTTAAACTTGACTTTGATACAGAAGGGCTAAGAGATGAGCACCATAGCTATTATTTTTCTCATAACCCAAGCCAACTACACACTATTATTTTCAACTAATCTTTACGGCATCTTCATGAAGTATACTCTCCCTGAGAAAGAAGCGAGCCCTGGAGCAAGGTACAAAGTTTACCTAAAGTAACTCTATAACCCAGGTCTGACTGTTCAACTCCAGAATATGATGCTTCAATTAGGCTGATAAATTCAAATTTCTCGGCTCTCTTGGTTGAGTCATTTTTTTCTGCACCAGTTCTAACTTCTTGATATCTTTAATACCTACTGTGCATTTTGTCCTGAAAGTCCCTCACTTACGAAGATTGGGGTGGGGGAGGTACCAGGCCCGACCCTTAAAGCCTCTACACTGAGCTGCATCTCCACTCCACCTCACTTCACACCACCCCCTTTTTCACATTTCTACTTAAACTTATGCTAAATTGTCCAATCTGGGCTCCAACTCCAGTCCTCCCGCTTTAGCTTCCCTAAGTACTGGGATTACACTTGGTTAATTAACTTCTTTATTCTAAAATTATATATGTTGCATTTCCAAATGAGAGCTTATGGTGCCTGCTTCAATAGCACACCCACGCCAGAGATTATGGGATTAAAAACGATCCAAAGTTGATTTGGAACAAACAGTAACTGTATGTATGAAAACTCATAAGACAAAGGAGAAAAGCAAATAACATTCCACCACCTAAATAAAAATCCACAGCATAGTTTTGGGAGGATTTTCTGTTTTGTACCGTATCTAGTTCTGACACTGTTTCCTCTATGGCATTTATATCATTATTCAATTTTACATGTTATATTATTCAATAAAATTACAAATCATCTGTCATTTGACTTATTGTTTTTATTACAGTTTCTACCCACCCCAACCCCAAATGATTGCTCTTTATCTTACCTTCATCTGCATCCAAACAGGGGGCCAAGAGTCCAGGGGATAAAGAAGCCCATTCTTTGTAGACTGACTAACCCGTTTCTCTTTCTGTTCTGCACAGGCAGGCAGCACATCCACGTGGCCAATCTAACAGCTTTGACAGCAGCCCCCAAACCACACCAAAGTGCTTTTGTGGGTCAGCCTTTCACGCTGTCAGCTGGAGGAAAACTCAGTTGATCTGATGAAACATTTCACCCTTTCCAAGAACACGCCACCCCCAGACTAGCGTATTTTCTGTGTGTGGGAGGTTTCACATTGACCACCAAGTGGACATGACTCAGTACCTATGAAAGGACAGCTGCTAATACATAGCCAGTTTCCAATAAGGCCAGAACGGGCTTTCTTGGGCTAAGGTTTGTGAGCATGCATACAGAATATTATACAAATCATAAGCACTGTGCTAAGGTTTGAATATCCCCTCCAAAACTCATGTTAATTGACACTTATATTAACAATATGAGGAGGTGGGATCTCTGACACATCATTAGGCCATGAGGGCTCGGCCCTCATGAATGGACCAGTGGTGTCATCACAGGATGGTTTGCTAACTCAAGAATGGCTTTTTTATAAAAGGATGGGCTTTGCCCCTCCTCCCTGTCTTTTCTTAGTTACCCCTGTGATAGCCTATATCCAGGGATCCTGCCAAAACCTCATGTGGTCATAGGTGAGGCTGATGGAATATGGCTGGACCCAAATACGTGGTGCTGGGTTCAAGACTGTGTTGTAGGAGTGGAGGAGATAGCTCGGAGATCCGAGCACCTGCCTGGCAAGCTCTAGGATCCGGGTTCAGTCCCTGGTACTGCATGCTATGCTGGGCCCGGGCCAAGCCAGTCACCGAAACCAGGCATGATGGTGCATGCCTATACGAGCTCTGAGGAAGCTGAGACAGGAGGATCACTATGAGTTTGAGCTGCATAGCAAGACCCTATACCAAATAAATAATAAAAAAGATTGGAGCCAGGGAGATAGCTCAGTCGAATTAAAAAAAAAAGGAGAGAGAGAGAGAAAAGGTTAAATAAAAGAATGTGATGCTAGTATTGATTCATGTTGTGATGCTAAGATTAAGAGTGTGAGGGCCACAACGTAAGTGACAGAAGAGGACTGCTGCTGCTGCTGCTCCCTCATCGCTTGCTGGTTCACTACTTGGCTGCTCGCTGCCCTCTGTTTGGCTGTCCTCTGCCCACCATGAACTGCTTCTCCTCTGCGATCCCTCTCTGCCATGCCCGTCTTGGAGGCCACCAACTATGACCCCAAGCCTCTGCAAACTGTGAGCTGAACAGTGCAAGTGTGCAGTGTATAATAAATGCACTGATAGCAGGGAATGGCGCCTCTTCTTACCTGTCTTCAGCCTTTTTACTTCGTCTTCTCCTCCTGCCCCCTCATCCCCTCCTGTCCCCAGGACATCTGCCCTCTCATCCTGCCTTCTCATCTCCTCTTCTGTCCCCTACATTTCCCTATTTTCTATCACCTGTATTTTATTTTGCTCTTCAAATTATACTTTGAGTTTCTCATCTATGATAAACCAGGTGACCTTTAACCTTCTGTGTCTGATTTCTTTTACTTCGCATTATGGTCTCAAGGTGAAGTCATTTTCTTACAAGTGACTCATGTATCCTTTGTGTGTCTGGTATTTCGTCTCATCAATAAGAAAGGTAACTATGACACCCTATCTATCCTGTCCTCTTTCACCACAAGACACCTTCCACCATATTATGACACAGTGGGAAAGCCCTCACCAAGTGCAGCATCTAGCATATGGACTCCCTGGCTTCCAGAGCAGTAAGAAATAAATTTCTGTTCTTTGTAACTACTCAGTCTGTGGTATCCTCTTACAGTAGCACAAAGCAGACTAAGACAACCTGCTGGAGAAATATTCCCAAGTAAACATTCCCCCACTAAGAAACGACTTCAATAGCATCTTGGGAATCCCCTTATCCTTGCTTCCATCCCCTACCTTCTTCCCTGAAGTATCTCTGGCCATGACCTCTAACACAATTGATTAAGTTTTACACTTTATATAGGTGGACTCATATATTAATTCTTTTGAGCTTAGCTTCATTTTACAGTATTATGTTTGTGAGACTCATCCACAACAGAGCACGTAATTATTGTTTCTTCATTTTCTTACTGCATTGCATTTTATTCAGGGTATGTGTGTATAATCTATCCATCATACTATTTAAAGGTATTTATGTTATTTATAATTTTTGTTTACCATGAATAGCACTGCTACATACATTTCTCTTTTTTTGAGCCATATGCAAATGTATATATATATATAATATATATTATTCTTTATTCAGTTTAATGAGAAAAAAAGATAAAAATAGCAATGAAACAGTTTCAAAACAGGTTAGTACGACAGTTACAATTAATACGTTGCATATTATTGTCTTCATAGTAATTATTCATAGTACAGATGCAGACATGATATCCTGTACAAACACTTTCTTCTCCATGAACTAAGAGAAAGTAGCTTTATATCTATCCTAACTATCTTGTCTATACATATATATTTTTTTCACAACAAAATGGTCCTTTATTTATATTCCCCTTTTTTGGTTTTGTTTTGTCAGAGATGGATGTTCTACTGTAGTTAGAGAAGCTATATTTGGAGGAGTCGTTAAAGAACCTTTTCATACTTGATGCCAGTCCAAAGACTGCAGGTACTTGAATTCAACAAAAATAACCCAATATAGTCCAATAGTCCATAATAGTAGTGAGTTATCAGCACAACTGGCAAATTTTCCGAGGTTGTTGACTTGAGCCTTTTACAGCTCAGCATATTAATATAGCTTTACCTTTTATACCTGGTGGCTACACACTTTTCTGCTGGATGGTTAGGACCAAATTAAAGTAAGACCTATGTAAGTAAAAATGTAACTTTTACTATCTGACAGCTACATACATTTCTGTATAGTTTCTTCAATAAAAAATCTGTCACATTCCTGTTGCTTATGTGTCTAGGAGTAGAATTTATGGGTCAGACAGGTATGTTCCATGTTAGCTGCTGTCAAGCAGTTTTCCAAAGTGATTATCTTAATTCACACTCATATGAACAACAGGTCCCAGGGGCCCCGTATGCTCACCACTACTTGATGATATCTTTCTGTTCTTATCCAGTCAGGTGGGTGTGTGGTGGTCCCACATTATAGTTTTAATATGCATTTATAAGATGTTTAGTGTGGCTGAGAGATTCAAATATCACTTTATATGTTCTTTGATCATTTATTTATTTATTTACTTTTTGGCAGAACCAGAGATTGAACTCAGGCCCTTGCGCTTGCCAGGGAAGCGCTTATTCCACTGAGCCATCTCCCCAACCCCTCTCTTTGATCATTTAGATATTTACTTTTACACGAGGTTGCTCAAGTTTTTTCACCTGTATTTTTCAATTGAGTTATCTACCTTTCTCTTACTGACTAGAGATGTTCTTCATATATTCAGGTTATAATTCCCCTGCCAGATAGATATCTATACCTATTTATATATCAATATATCTATCAATATCTGTATCTGTATCTATCTATGTAAAGCTGATGTCTTCACTGGTCATCTATATCCTAAACTTTTCTCTCTCTCTCTCTCTCTCGCTCTCTCTCTCTCTCTCTCTCTCTCTCTTTGTGATACCAGGGATTGAACTTGGGACCCTGTGTAAACTTTTCTTCTTAAAAGGACATAGACATATTGGTTTAAGGACCAAGCATATGACTTAGTTTTCCTAAGTCATCTCATTAAAGATCTTATTGTCAAATAAAGTCACATTCTAAGGTGTAAATGTACGATTTTTTTTCTTTTTTTGGTTTGTTTGCTGTTTGTGACAGGGTTTCGCTGTCTAGTTCAGAACTGTCACAGCAATCCTCTTTTGAATGCTGGGATTACAGATGTGCACCACTACACCTGACTCAAACATATGAATTTTGATGGTGACATAACTCAAATCATAACAGTGAGATAATACTAAGAACATGTCAGAACTTTTCATTTATTTTTCAAAAGCTAAAACTTTATTAATGTTAAATAAATGGATTTAGAGTTGACTATATCACTTAAAAATAAGCATACCTTTAAGATACATGGCTAAGAAATTATTCCTGCTACACAGGCATAGCTAATAAGTTTGGAGAGCAATGATCTAAGGCTTTGGGCTACAAAAGGCAGATGAAAGAGTTGGCAAGGAAAGAATGTAACTGGTGTTACACTGAGCACAAAATACTAAATCTCGCCGGGCGTGGTGGCACATGCCTGTAATCCCAGCACTTGGGAGGCTGAGGCAGGAGGATTGTTGTGAGTTCGAGACCAGCCTGAGCTACAAAGTGAGTTTAAGGCCAGCCTGAACTGCATAGTGAGACCCTGTCTCAATAAGACAAAAAAAAAAAAAAAACCAAAATACTAAATCTGAAAGCAAAGTAAGGGAATCAAGGGCTGGCAGGGGTTTGGGAGCTACGCAGATTAGCAATGAAAGGGCAGGAATGCTGGGATGGTGACTGGGATAACCACCAAGATGACAAGCTTCAGCCTGCAGTGTGTGGTGGACTGCATGACCCCTTGCCATCAGTGACAGGTTCTGTTAGCTCAGGTGTGGCCGAAGACTTGTGCTGGTTGATGTAATCTGTCTAGAAGAGGCACAGGCCACTCAGGAGGAGCATCTGCTTAGCCAGTACTCAGGTCACAGCCCTCTCCCTTGATGACCCCAGAGGGGCTACCCCATCATCCGAGTGTGAGGAAGACATGGGGCAGAGCATGTCCTTGAGTGTGACAAGTCAACCAATAAACCTAGGGTCATTTGTTTCTGCAGCTAACTTACCTTATTCTGATTGAGTATATATATTTTTCCTACACACAGAACAGATAATGAAACAATTTAATAAGTACTCCAACATGAATATAGGCCAGTAAGGATAAATATCAACTAGAATCCCCTCCTGTGGCATCAGTTAGGCGTTAGCTGTTGACTCGTGGGGAAAGGTGCCTGGGGAAGGGGCCGTGGCAGCCAGAACAGCAGCTGGTGCAGAGGCATTAGTGCTCGCTTCAGCAGCACACACGCAGACATTTCAGCACAGCTGTACCAGCGCTTTTGGGCCTGCAAACAGAGGCATTTCCCAGCTAATCACCTCAGCCTGCGATTTCTCAGTGTAAGACTCTCACTTTAGATGGGTCAGCCAGAAGTTGATTTTCTTTCACATTCCATTAAGTTTCTTAGACTTGAGTGTTGTGACATTGCTCCTCCCTTTCTTCTCCTCTTCCTTGAGTTAATACAACTCCACAGAATATTTCAGTAACATATTCAGGCTCAGGAAAAGGAGAGACACTTTCAAATACGCATCAGATTTTGTTTGGAAGGGAAGGCAGATCATAAACAGCAGACCAATACTCAAGTATTATGAATGCTACTTGTTGACCTGCCAATTTGCTGATCATTATTCAACTACATTTACTAAATAAAGCTACCAGCAACTCCAGCACCTATTTCTTTTTTCTTTCTTTTTTTAAGTACAGGTCTACAGGGTCTACAGTCTCACTATGGAGATCGGACTCGTAGTTATCTTCCTGTTCACAGCCTCCCAAGTGCTGGGATTACAGGCGCACACCACCCCGCCCAGTCTACCAGCACTATTTCAACAGAGGTGTTCTGTTGTCTTCTGGTACCGAGGATCAGATCCTGGGCCTTGCACATGCTAGGCAAGTGCTGAGCCCGAGAACTACTCTCCCAGGCCCAGAGCAGGTGTTCAAGAGACAACTCAGAGCAAGTTTGCACACAACACTTGCCAAAGTGTGACCAGCCTCTCAGCTGGAAAACAAACCTACCTCACTTCACAGAACTGCTACATAGAAACTAAGCTTTATTCTAAAGTGGAATGGAGCACCAGAGGGTTCTACCACAGCGAGTCCACCTGCTTATACTGCAGTGGTCTTGAAGGGCAGCAACTCCTGGAAGATTAAGGTGCTAGCAACAGCTGTGCACTGCCAGGTGCCACACAGATGTTGATTCCTTGGTAATGTAACCTGTGCATCAATTATGCAGAATACGATACCACATCTCTATTATGTGATATGTGTGACAACATCACATAAGCCTAGAGAATTGGTGTTTTAAAACATTCCATAAACACATCTTAGTCAACTGTGCAGTGCCAACCCCAGCTCAGAGCCTGTCTCAAAGGCAATGTTTATTATTATTATTGCTATTATTATTAGTTGTTGTTGTTGTTTGAGACAGGGTCTCATTATATAGCTCAGGTTGGCCTTGAACTCACTAGAGAGCCTAGACTGAGCTCACGGCAATCTTTCTGCCTCAACCTCCCAAGTGCTGGGATTACAGTTGTGAACCACCACACTCGGCAAAGGGATGTATGTGTGTTGAGTAAGAGAACAAATAGTTCAGAAGATAAAATACTAACTCGCCCATTTATTGGGAAGATTAAAAAAGTGGCAACTACCTTGATCATTTATCCACTTAACAGTTTACCCCACGTTACCATGGCAGCATGTTTGTTTACGTATCACAAGCATCTCTTGGGCAGGTGTCATTTCAACCATTCAATTTTTGTATTGAATAAATTTGATGAAATTGTCATGTCTATATTTCTTGTTATATTACCTTATAAAAATTAATGTAAAAATGTCTTTTTGGTTCATCCTGTATTTAAATAATTGGATCAGTGAGTGTGAATGTCCTTTAATAGCTAAAGTTGGAAACTGGTACCCAATGCCTACTACAAAGTCATGTAAATTTCTTTAAAGGGCACATTTACATGATTTCTGCTCTGTTGGTGATTTTTATTTACAGTGCTACTTAAGACCTATGCATTGATAATGTACAATCACAGCAGCCATTTAGGAAATTCATTTGAGTTAGAAAGTTTCTAAAAGGTTCTGAAAGAAATAAAATAGCTGTCTCCAAAATCACACTATTCGCAGGTGGTCACTCAGTACCTATTGACTTTGCTTTACACATAATTTGCAGGAATTTAGCTACAGAAACTCAAAGTAGCAGAAGAAATTTAGAAGAGCTAAAAGACCTTTTTGGCTCAGGATCATGGTGGGGTTCAGGGCCTGAAATGGGTAGGCAGGGACAGTCACCTGAAAGAGGGCCTCGGGTAAAGTCAGGAATGGCAAGAAGACAAAGCAATGGTAGAACCCTGTGTGGACTGAGGCACAAGCCTGAAACACTGGCAAGTTGGAGCCACACAACAAGAAAGGAGCCTAAAGTTCAGAATCTGAGGAGCGGGAGATAACTAGTTTGCCCTCATGTCCAGGGCACAGGCTCTGGGTCTGCTCTGCCCTCCTCTGGAAGCTTTGTGTTCCACAATGAAGCATTCCACTCCCTGTTTCCATATGAGTCTGGGACAGAGCCAACACTCCTGGGGATTTATTCACTCATTCATTTATTCAGTAAACTTTGTGTGCCACCCAAGGTGTCAGAAGGAATACATTAGGGAATAAGGTGAATTCTTACTGCCTGCAAGGAATTTAGTCTAGCTTGAGAGATAACACACACACACACACACACACACACACACACACACACACACAGAGGTCACCATAAATGCATCCTTCCATACTGAGAACAATGCTAGGAAGGAAAGGTACAAGATGCAGGGACAGAAAGTAAGGGGAAGGCTGCCTTAGATGGAGAGGTCTGAAAGGGGTTCTCTGTAGAGATGCTGAGCTAAGATCTGTTATAGTTAACTATCTGAGGACCACCAAGAACTAGTCTGTAGACTAGCAATGTTGGGAATACTGACCCATGGCAAGGCAGAATGGGACAGAGAAAGGAAGTGTCCTTGGAAAGGGAGACTCCCTTGGAAGAGCCCTATTAAGAGTGTGGATCAGTGGCTATCATAATCTAAGTGAGAGATGCCAACCTTGCGCCTGTTAACTATGGTTAACTAGGGTTACTGATGGATTGAGTGGAGTCTGAAGTTTAGTCTGCCAAATCCCTGGGACCCTTGCCTAGGAGGATATGCAACAGGTTTCAGTGGTTACAGATAACTAAACTTCAAGCACATGGAAAAAGTAGATTCCAAACTCAGCATACACACAAACAGGTGCACACGCCCCCAGCCCTTCATGGAGAGCAACCTACAGGACATAGTGTAATTGTTCATTTCCCTAAAGACCCCTGGATACAAATCAAGTCTGGGCCGGCTCACAGTAGTTAAAGAAGCCCAGGATGGTGCTGCATTTCACAGGAGCTCTCACTCACCCTACCAAAAAAATGCTTAAAGGAAAATTCTTCATTCACTGTACACGGAAACTTATCGCTTACCTCTTCAAAGTTTTGTTCCTGGGGACCGTAATCAATATTTCACATTGTGCCTTACCTTCAGAAGCCACTTTATAATTGGTCACTAGCTGTTGGAGCCCTCAGAAAAGTTCCAATTGCTCCACACGGTGCGAGCTGGAGGGAGGGACTGAGGCGATGCTTCCCGCCCGGGACAGCAGTCCGTACTTTGGCGCTGGACGTGTGCTAATGGAAAACACCACCTCCCGGAGGACTGGAACCGCCGCCCACTAGGGTGCACCGCGGGGCCCCGCCCGAGGTTGCTGAGACTCTGAGCTGAGACCGTGGGCTGGTTTGGGGGCGTGGCCATAGAGGGGCGTGGCTGTGGGGGCGGGATTGGGGCGGGGCCTGAGCGCGCCTGCTCAGTCCGCTCTACTCAGGCGGCAGAGGCGACTCGCTGGAGCAAAGATGGAAGACTACCAGGGTTCCGAGGAGGTAACCGCCCGGAGGCGATTGGGGCAAGGGACGGGAGGCCGAGATCTCTGGACTCGCAGGCGCAGCCCTGTTGGGGTACCCTTGGCTCCCTTCTTCCCATGGCTGGCAGGCCGCAGTGTCCCCCGCCAGGGGCTAAGGACCCCCGGCACCCCGCTGTCGTTCTGGGCTCCGCAGCGGCCGTTCCTCAGCCCTGAGGGCGCGGGGCCTGGCCTCCACCCTTGCCCAGGACCGGTGGAGAGAGCGCCTGAGCTCGAGGCGCCGGGGAGCCTCGTCCGGACCCGGCCTCGCTGCCCGCGGCGTCCACCAGGAGGGTGACATCACTCTGCCCTTTATCCTGGGTTGTGGACCCGAGTCCGGCCCCCTCAGTGCCCCAGGTCCAGGGACCGAGGACTGGAGCCTGCACTTTTAACGCAGAGTCCCGAGCAGCTTGCTTGCACGATATGGGCATACGAGACCATCGCCCAGTCCGTTCTCTGGGGGTCCTATGTCCAGGCTGCACGCCAGATGCAGACGTGCAAATAGCAGAACCTGCCTTTGTCTTCGGCGCCGCACCTTGTCCTTGCCGCGCCCACTCCCACCCAGGCCAGCGTGCATGAGTACATTTTATTTCAGCTTGAGTTTGAGATGTTCGTAAGATTAATTCTCTCGTGGTGATGGTGGTGGTGGTGGAGTGTTATTGCCCCAGAGGAAGTAAAGTGCGTAATTATTTGCCAAACATAAGGTGCTCATTGTAGTGGGGCGCTGTTAAAAGGGCTATTCCTTCAGGCTAAGAAGAGTTCAAGGGGCTGGGGATGCGGTACAGAGGTGGAGCTCTTGCCTTACATGCACAAGGTCATGCATGGGTTTGATCCCAGCACCACCAAAAACAAAACAAAACCTAAAAGAATTGAAGGAACAGAGCTGATGGCTGGGCTGCTTAGAAGAGTTGCTCATGTTTTTCCTTTCTATCTTTGTTCAAATTCAAACAGCTACACACTATGCGGTATGTCAGAAATAAAAACTATAAAACAATTCGGTAAGGTGTAATAGTTACCATTTTTGAAAGTTATCTCAGCCAGGTATATTTTGAGGGAAAAAATTAGTTTTAAGGATTGACACTAAATTTTGTTTTCACCTAATTTCCTAACACAAGTCTCTATAGCAGTGTCACCGGTGTTTGAATGCTCATAGCAACCAAGTATGTAGGACAGGACACCGTACAGAGGCAGCTACCAAAGGAAAAGCAGTCCCCCTTAAGATTGGAAAGTGACTTGTATTATATTAACACCAAGTAAAAGTTTTTAAAAAGGAAATAGCCTTGGAAGAGAAAGCTCTTTACTACTGGATTCTAATTCAGGCTTTCCCCGGTGAGGTGGCTAAGTGATTCATTATTCCAGACATAAGTGAGCTGGGGAGGTAGTTCAGTAGAATAAGTGCTTGCCTGGCAAGTTCAAGGTCCTGAGTTCAATCCCTGGTACTGCAAAAAATAAATAAATAAATAAAAGAAAGGAAGGAAGAAAAAAAGAAGTGAGCTACATGTGAAATGAAGAGCTGTTTAAAACAAGGTAACAGCCCTACGAGGGGTCGTAACTGTACTCTGCTAGGTTTGCCTTTGGTGATTCTAGATTGTCCCACTGTCCTGCCATCTTCTCAGCTATTCCTTTTCTGCATTTGCTCAGAGTCCATAGGTATTCTACCCTCAACTCAGCTTTCTTGCAGTTGAAACTGTCCAGTGTTTTCAGTCTACTTTACTTTCCACCAAAATATCCTATGTTTTCATATGTTAGCCAGGTGGAAGATTAGCCAGGAGCTTTTCTCTATGGTTTAGCATCACTCCAGTCACTTGGGAGAGATCTTTAAGCTTCTAGAAATTATTTACTCTAAGATACTGTGCATTTTTCTTCATGTGATAATCTGATTTCGTTTCCAAGCCTGGCTTCTTGTAAATATAGGGAGTTGAAATGGGTGGCAAGACCTTGTTCCTCTGAAAACAAACTAGAAGAAGGCAGGGCTGCCGTGGTCAGCAACCAGGCAGAGGGGAAAACTTATGTGAAGCAGGGCTTCCTGCCCTTATTCCACCAAAGCCCAGGGGCTGCCCTCTCCACGGCATGTCCTGAGCTAAGGAGAGTGGAGACTCAGCAGTAACTTGTCTGTGAGGAAGCACATTGGCAAGTGCTCACAGAGTTTACTGTCTGGTGATCTTTATCTATTGAAATCTACCATATGTAAAAAGTAAGGAAATCTCTGCTTCAGGTTGCTACTGGCAGCCAACCTCCCTCATGGGGCTGCTAGTTAGTCTTCAGCTAGGACCACATTTAAAAAAATTTCTGGAGCCTGAGAGATGGCTCAGTAGAATAAGTGCTTCCCTGGCAAGCGCGAGAGTCTGAGTTCAATCCACGGTTCCTCCAAAAAAATAAATAAATAAATTTCTGAGCTCAGGCACTCAAGAGGCTGAGGCAAGAGGGTCACTGTGAATTCAAGACCATCCTGGGCTACAAAGTGAGCTGAAGACCAGCCTGAGTTGCATAGGGAGAACCTGTCACAAAAAGACAAAAAAAAAAAAAAAGTCTGAGCCAGGCATGATGCCACTTCCTATAATCCCAGCTACTAGAAAGGCTGAGGCAGGATTGCCAAGTTCAAGGCCAGCCTGGAAAACTCAGTGAGTGAGACACTGCCCTAAAATAACACTGTATAAGGGCTGGTGATGTAGCCTAGTGGTAGAGCACTCACCTAGTGTGGTTTCAGTTCCTAACACCAAACTATCATCATCCAGGAATAGTTTAACCATTGTAAATTTTGTGACTAATGGTAGCTTTAAAAAAGAAAAAAAAAACCAACACCTCTTTAAGTTTTATACTTCCTAATTAGTTTCTATCAGGGAAGAATGACAATACAGTAAATGCCTAAGCTGATTCAATTTCTTCCAGTTGAATAATTCATTAAACACCATACTGATTAATGATCTCAATAGCCAGTTGAAATGGAAGGGGAGATGAATGCTAGTTTATAGTGAGGTTTTAGGCTGTAGCATGATTTAAACAAAACAAAACCCTTTAAATTATATACACATGTTTTATCTAATCCTACTGTGGCTTGGCTTGATCCTACAGTTCTTTGGTGCTGAGGGCCATTTAATGTTTCAGAGACTCCTTATAATACAATCCTCTGTAAAATGAGCAGCCTAATAGATGATTTCTAAAATCTTCATTTCCAAGTTATGTTCTTACCTAAATTTGCAGTTATCAGTGCATTGGAAACTGCTTTTTAAAGTAACTTGAACTTAACCTAATTTTCTTCCTTACAGACTGCTTTTGTTGTTGATGAAGTGAGCAACATTGTAAAAGAGGTAAGAGAAATGCCTGAGTGGATTAGATGAGTGAGAATACCATACCAGTTAAATACTGCTTTGACATTGTGGTAACCATTACTGACCCTGTGTGTTTTACTATTTTGAATAAGTTTTATAAGAAAAAAAAAAAGTTTTATTTCATGACTGTTTTGGTAAGATTACTCCTAGATTATGTTAATTACACGTTATATCAGACAGGAAATTTTATTTGACATTATTACTGACCATTGCCAAGGCTGGATCATATAAAGCTGTTTGCATGGAAGCCTCATGCCACACAGATGTTTCCAGCATTTAATGAAGAGTACAAAAAAGTGTAACAACACACAGACCATCAGGGCCTGGTGATGCAGGTCTTCTTGTGTTCTTAAACTGTCCACATTGTTATGGGTCACAGTACCTTGCATAGATGAAGAGGAGGCCAAGAGACAAAGGGGTATTTGTTCCTTCCTTCACTCATTCAGAAAATACCCTTGGGGCTGAGGAGGTGGCTCTGTAAAATAAGCACTTCCCTGGCAAGTGCAAGGGCCTGAGTTCAATCTTGGGTTCCGGGAAAAAAAAAAAAAAACCCTGGAGGGGATGTGCCAGAGGTTGACTTTTTGGAGTTCACAGTCCAGGGGAAGAGCGCAGACCTATTGGATACTTGCCATGGAAGCTGGAAGCTCAAACCTGCTATGTGCTGAGTGTCACCCAACGGCCTCCAGGCAGAGCATGTAAAGGGGGACTTTGAGCCCATTTAGAATGAACACAATGAAAAGGGAGACAGAGCTTCTAGGCTGTGGGCAGCACAGGCAGTGGCCTGGGGAGGGGGGCGTCCTGGAAAGGTGAGAGGGAGCCAGGGAAGCAGGTTGCTTGAATGGTGCAGAGGGCTGGGAGTTTCTTGGGCACAAATAAACCCAGAAAGTTCTTCTAGTTGGCTTCCCTGCCTGGCGAGTGAGCAGAGGTATTAAGCTAAGAGCCATTAGGTGGTCTGACCTTCAGGGTATCACTTGCGATTCCCTACGAAATTGGCAATTGACTTTTATTAATGATAAGTGATCACAACCTATTTCTGTGAAAAATACCCTAAAGCAAAATTATTTTCTTCTCTACTATATGCATTATTGAACATTAGACACAAGGAAGGTCTGTAAAGTTTACTTTTTACTGTTTTTTCAATTGTGATGCTTTGTTTGAACAGGTAGGGAGCAAGAAGGTATGTGGTTTGAATTGGAATCAGGAAGAGTTGGTTAGGACTTTGGCTTTGCTTTACTTGCTTTTTGTATTGACGTTGACTTGGTTGCTAGGCAGCAACCTAGGAGGCGCCAGGAGGTGCCATGACAGTGCTGCTGTCACGTGGTGTATTGATATTGAGTAGCTCCCACCCCCACCCCAGCAGGTTAATTCTGTACTCAAGCTATGTTAAGTATCAGGTAGTAGGAATCTGGGGATGTCCAAACCTGGAGGAAGCTTTTCTTTTCTCCCTGCAAAAGTGAAGCAAAATATATTGAGGACTGCAGAGATAGAGGTTTGGCTTGAACAAAGCTCCCTGCCTCCCTTGACAGCGCCAGAACTAGTAATACCCTTGTCCCCTAAACTAGGACCCCTGGGCCGCTGGCCACTTCATTCTGAAGCCAGAAGGGAACAGATATGGCAGGTTGAGGAGGAACCAGGAGCTGTCATTGTCACTACATATAGCCTCAGGGTAGGTAGGAAGGTCATGAGGTGGAAATTGGGGTGGCTCTCTGTAGGATTTTAGTCCTTAAAATGCTTTTATTTTTATTTTAGGTTACAAGTATCTCAAAAGCTCAGTTTTTGATTTCTAGCATAGTAGGTTAGAATGGAGCAGAGAAGAAAACTTAGATTCAGACCACTCGCATCAGTGTGAAGGAGGAGGCTGATGGGGTAAACCCAGAAAGTGATAGGATGGGAATCTCAGCAGAAGCAGGATAGGAAGAGGGACAAGGAGCAAAGAGGGAAGTTCAAAATAAAACATTTGATCACAAACTAAGGTTTGGAATATAAAGGACTGTTCAGAGCTGGGCGTGGTGGCACATGCCTGTAATCCCAGCACTCGGGAGGCAGAGGCAGGAGGATTGTTGGTGAGTTCGAGACCAGCCTGAGCTACAAAGTGAGCTTAGGCCAGCCTGAACTGCAGTGAGACCCTGTCTCAAAAAAAAAAAAAAAAAAAAAAAAAAAAAAAAAAAAAAAAAAAAAAAAAAAAAAAAAAAAAAAGACAAAAAAAAAAATAAATAAATAAAGGACTGTTCTTTAGTGCTCTGAAAACTGTACTTAGGTAGCAGTGTATTCCCAGAAAAGGCATTTGAATACATGACTACTTGGGTAGATTTGTGCATTGTCAACTGTTTAGATAAACAGTAAAAATTCAGCCAGCATAGTATTAATATATTTTAATCAATATTAGATAAAAACATCTAATACAATTTTTTTTTGGTCATTTTTTGAGACAGGGTCTCACTATGCAGTTCGGGCTAGACTTAAGCTCACTTTGTAGCTCAGGCTGGTCTTGAACTCACAACAATCCTCCTGCCTCAGCCTCCTGAATGCTGGGATTACAAGCATGCACAGCTAATATATTTTTAAGAGAAACTTGCTTATGTCCATATATTTGTAGCAGTGCTGAACATTAAATTGGCTCAAAATGTTAACTACGCTTTACAGATTCTGTGTAACCTTTCATTTAAAATGGACCTTTCAGCCAATTTATATGCAGTATAACACTGGCAACCAAAGGCTGTATTTGCAAAGGATTCCTGAGGGATAAGCATAAACGTGCATCTTACGTAAATTTCATGTCAGCAGCTCCAGGCGGGTGCCCTTCAGGTACTGACTGGCAGACGTGTGGCTCATTCTCTGCCTGTGACTCCCATGCTTTGTCTTCCAGGCCATAGAGAGCGCTATCGGCGGCAATGCGTACCAGCACAGCAAGGTCAATCAGTGGACCACCAATGTAGTGGAGCAGACTCTAAGCCAGCTCACCAAGCTGGGAAAGCCCTTTAAGTATATCGGTAATGGACTTTTGTTTCTCGTGGATTTTAAAAACACTCATCAGAGGTGTCAGAAAAGAAAGAGCCCACTTGGCAACTTAGTGCCTGATGCAAAGTTTCTCCCAGCTACAGGTCGCTTGTGTGGCACATAGTACCATGTACTCATGCAAAGGCAGTCAGGAGCAGGAGTTCGAGTCCCAGCTCCACTAGCCTTACCAGATCCGCCCTTCAGACAGCCTGCGCCACCAAAAAAAAACAAATCCTTCTGACTACTTGTACAATTGAAGGGTGAAATGATTTCCTCTCAGAGCAGGAAGTGGTAATAGAAAGGAAGTAGAATGGGACACAGCAGTCTGGCCCTGTGCTGGAGATATTTCTCTTAGCTCATGCTTCCAGTACAAACTGATCTCCTTACCCTGGGGAGTTGGTGCACATACAGAATGCATCTTCTTTGTCCCCTTTCCCTCCTGTGTCCCTGCTCCCAACCCTTGTTCCCTTTCCCCTATGAAAAAGTTCCATTTCCACTCTTTCCCTTCCTTTCCATCTCTTGTCTGCCCCCCCCATTTGAAAACGATCTTCCAAATTCCTATTTGTCCTTTGTTTTTTGTTTTGTTCTGTTTCTCATAAGTTTGTGTGTTTCACACAGAGGAGGTCTTGAGGTGTGCTTACTCACACAAGTGCTTTAAGTTTATCCTTTATAGCAGAGTGGTACTGCATTGTGTATAAACCACATTTTTTTATCCATTCATCTGTTGACATAGGGGGCACCTTTCAATATTTAGCTATTAGAAATATACTGCTATAAATAGAGTCTGTAAATATCACTGTAATATGTCTTTAATTCTTTTGGGAAGATTCTTAGAAGAGGAATAAACACATCAAATGGAACCTCTAGTTTTAGGGTTTGTTTTTTTTTTTTTTCCTTTAGCTGCTTGAGACAAGTCTCACCATGTTCAGGCAGGCCTTGAACTCACTATGGAGCCAGGCTGGCCTCCAACTCACAGGGACCCTCCTGCCTCAGCATCTCGGTGCTGGGATTATAGACATATGCCACTAGCCTGGTTTTAGCTTTTAGAAGACTCTCTATACTTATTTCCATAGTAGTACCCTAATGTACATGCCCAGCAACAGTGTAGTTCCTCTTTCCCTACAGCTTCACCACTACTTGTTACTTTATTTATTTTTTTAGTAAGGGTGTACAGGGTATACAGGGTCTCACTATGTAGATAAGACTGGTAGTGATTCTCCTGTTTTCAGCCTCCCGAAGAGCTGGAATTACAAGCGCGCACCACCATGCCCAGTCTCAATCACCATCTCAGTGCGCCCTGGGGGCAGGGCCAGCATAGCACACAGGGGATAGAACCCTGGCCACTGTGTCTGCCTAAGCGGCACTTTAATCTGCTGAGCTATTTGGCCAGCCCAGTTACTTGATTTCTTGACAGGCATTTCACGATAAGATGGTATCTTAGTGTTTTAAATTCGCATTTTTCTAAAGGCAAGCAATGTTGAACATTTTTGCAGGAATTTATTGGCAGTCTCTACCTCTGAGAAGTATCTTTTATTTGGTTGCCCTGTTGTTTGATTCAGTCTTCTGTTTTGGGGATCTGAGTTTTTTTAGTTTTATACATTTTTGATGTTAGTCTTCTGTCTGAGATGTAGCTGGCAGAGTTCCTTCCCACCCTGTAGCTGTCTATTTGCTCTGTGGGCTATTTCCTTTAAGATGCAGCAGCTTTTTAATTTGTTGAGTTTTGTTACTATTTCTCATGCCATTAGAGTTTTGTTTCGAAATCCTGGCCTGTGCCTGTCTTTAAGAGTGTTACACTATCTATCTTAGCTGCCAGCAGTACCTGTGATATTTTTATTAAGGATGTTAACCATGACATTGACATAGCTATGTTACAAATGGGCAAGACAAAATTTACGTTACTAACATTTTTGTGATGTTTAATTTAAGTGACCTGTGTAATTATGCAGAAGAATGGAGCTGGATTACACACGGCGAGTTCCTGCTTCTGGGACAGCAATACGGATGGTGTGTATAATTCCCATCTAGGTCTTGTCATGTTGCCTATTTCTTCAAAGTGTTCAAGTGCGTTCTCAGACTTTGCTTAGACATATATTAAAAGCAGTGCTCTGTAAATAGGTGCTTTGATGTCTCATATCTTCACATGTGTCTTTATGAGCGTTACCTAACATTTTTATGAAGGCTTGCCAGCCTTCATTTGTAAGTGGTTTCTGCAGTACTGATGTTGGTGGGAGAAATCAGAAGTGCTGTCTCCTTGTTTTCCTCCTGTTCAGTGCCCGTGTTGTCTTCCCTCCCAGGGAGCTGCACCGTGCGATGGGAGAACAAGACCATGTACTGCATCGTCAGCACCTTCGGGCTGTCCATCTGACCTCTGGAGCAAGCCTGCGGCCTCGGCTGTCTCAGCAGTTCTGTCCCATCTTCTAACACCAACCGTGAATTCAGTGACACCTTCTTCCTGTATTGTTTGTGGCACTCTCACAATGTAAGGAACAAACCACATGACTGCTGTGCGTGAGCCGCACACTCTCAGTCGCTGTGGGTAGCTCTGGAGCCTGTGTGGCCACCTGTCTTAACTCTGTGTTTCTTTTCAAAGGTGCTAAAAACTGAATTCTGCAAGTGGGAAACTCTATTCTTTGAAATGATTAATTTTCCATACTTTATACTTTTGTTAGAATAAATTATTCAAATTTAAAGTTTGTGTTTTTCTTTGTCTACACAGTATTCTACAAGTGAATTCTTCATAGTGGTTTCAGAATCTATAAAACCAGAGGAGGACTGGGGATGTAGCTCAGGACTCAGTGTCTGCCTGGCAAGCAAGAGGATGTGAATTTGATTCCCAGTACCAAACAAAACCAAAGGAAAAGAATAAAAGCTGCATTCTGCTTTCTGCCATTTGTGCTGCCATAAGAGGGAGGGCACATAGGGCTGGCAAGATAGCTCAGCAAAACCTCCATTTGGGCAAGCGCAGGGACCAGGGTTCAATCCCCATTCCCCTGCCCTCAGGCACACTAAGCCAGCAACAGTCCGGGTGTGCTGGTGCATTGCATGTAATCTCAGTGCTGGGGAGACTGTAAATAGGATCTCCACAAGTCCATTCTGCATAGTAAGACCCTGTACCAAATACACAAAAATGAAAAAAAAAAAAAGAGCAAACGCACATAAACACTGGCCACTTCCTTGGATCAGCAGTGCTGAGGGGAAAACAGGTTCTTGCCAGGTCATGCTACAGGATCACCTAGTGCTTCCTCAGTCCCAGTGCAGCAGGGACCACAGGTGAGGTTGCAATCACTGAAGATTGCAGAGCTGGGAAGATTGCTGTGCAGTTGTCACAGGCGGGTTAAAGTGTGGAGTGGCGAAGCACAGGTTCTATGTGCAACTCAGATGTGCACACAGCAGCAGTTTCACTACACTGACCACTGGCAGCATGGACCAAACAGCAGCAGCAAGGCAGGAGCAGGAAAGTCAGGTCTTAGGACTGTTTTTAGGGATGGCATGTGCTCGTACATACATACATACATAAGTACAAATGCCTCGGTGGGATGATAGAACTGAGGATTTTCTGATTTTACCAAGGATCCTGACAGCACTGCTGGGTTCTGATGAGATTTCCCTGCTGAGCATGACAGACACCTCTCATTCTTAAACTCAGCTTCCTCATTCAGGAAGTTGAAGAGTTGGATGTTTGTGAGCTCACACATGCTTGGTCCAAAGCTGTGACAACTTTAGCTCCAAGTCTCTCTTCTTCCCTTCCTCCTCTGTCACTCTCAGTACTGAGGATTGAATCTCAAAGCTATATCCTCACCTATTTTAAAACTTTATTTTGAAGTTGTCCAGGCTGGGCTTGAACTTGTGATCCTCCTGCTTCAGCCTCCCAGGGTTATGGATTATAGGCATGCACCACCATACCTGGCTAATATCCATGTTCTTTGTTTTCAGTAGCAGTCACAAATAGTTTTAGTACTTTATGGTTTACAAAAGGCTTTCTGTCCACAACAATCAGGTAACTCTTTAAAACTCAGAAGACAGGGGCTGGCAAGTTGGCTCAGTGGAATAAGTGCTTCTCTGGCAAGCGCCAAGGGTCTGAGTTCAAGCCCCGGTTCTACAATCAATCAATCAATCTCAGAAAACATGTCTGGAAGTTACCTGATTGATTTAAAGTCACACATCTAATTTAAAGTGGGGAGGTAAGCCCCAAAAGCCACGGGAAGAAGGATTCTGCTGTAATAATCCCTTGCTCCTACTACAACACTTATGTTTGAAGGACAAGATCAGCTTCATGCACAAAGAACCAATAACGTAAATATTGAATGTTGAATATTAATATCTACTGGTCAGAATGAAGGCCCTTCCGAAGCACAAGTTTGTCATAAATAAACTTTATTGACTTTTGTCTGATTGCTTACAATCACTCCAACAAGGTGGCATTGTGCTCCACTGATAGTTCCAATATCTGGCACACAGTTCTCTTTACTTGAGCTTTAAGTGTGTTTTTTACAAATAGTCTTTTTGTAAAAAGGTAGTTTTTAATAGAAGAAAATCCTTTTTCATTCTATGTCATTACACTTACTAACAGATCCAAACATCAAGATAAATTGCTCAACAAGTTGTCACAGACCACAGCAACTATCTTTGGCCTTGGGAAAAGACCCTTCCCCCGAGTCTAACTTCTAAGGCAACTGGTTTCTAAGTTTCTAAAACCTTCAGAGTACACAAATACACCTAGTGTCTTAAGTCTAGTGTTTACTAAATGGTCATAGAGAAGTCCCTTTTAATTATCCCTTTCATGGATGCCCATGTTTCTCCTTGAAAATATTCAGGAGAAATGTTACTGGCCATATTATAACCTATTTATCACACTGTGCCTTCAAAAATCATAAAACAGTAAGGCTGGTGACATTTGTCTTGTAACCTGTCTAGTGGATGGGCTTACTTATTGCAGCTATATACAGTGACCACTTTACAAGACTTATATATATATTGTATATATCCCCTTCTGTTCCCTTTCAAATGGGGCTTGAGAGAAAACCCCATTACCTCCTGCTATAATGATTTAAAAATAAATCAAGCAGACCTATTATCCATGTGGATAATGAAGCTCTCCCTAGGGAAGCTGTGAAACTGCTCTATTCATTGTCCAGGTTCCCCCAGACTGGGCCAATATAAAACAATCTCAAAGACGATGTTATTCAAGCCATTGCTACCATGAAAGAACTCAAGTCAGGACTTTGAATTTATAATTTAAATCGCAAAGCAATAATACCTTCAAACAGAACAATTTTCTTGTTACTATCAAAAGTTTCTGACAGTGTTTTTAACCTATGCCTATGGGATATATTCTACATGCTGAATGCTTTGTAAGCAATCTGTTAGAGGATATAATTACATGATGCATCATAGGTGAGAAATTGGAAATAAATAGTTTAATACTTATCTTTACATGCTTTCTTTGTAAATTTTTCTTGTTCCAACAAAAATATTCTCAGCTTTTATATCACTGATGTTTTTAAAAATCAAAGCATGAGGATACTAGTCTTAAATTTATAATTATACTACAAAATCTTTTAAAAAGTTCTGTGATCTGGCTAAAAGCCTCAACTATCTTTACATTTATAGATAAAACAACAGCATTTCAAATAAGTGACAGTTCTTTTATAATGATTAAAGCATCTCAACTATACCACATAATAGAATGTCAACCAGCACAGGTCAGTTTTCCTCAGTATACATAAAATTATTTACAAGGGAAGTGGTCTTATTAGAAATTGTAAAAATTTGGTGATAGAAACATTTTTTTCAATCTGAGTACACAGAATCAAAAAGTCATCACAGCATTGCAAATGTAAAAATCATGTAAACTCAAAATTCCCTTGCAATTGCACAATTCTCATTCAAACATTCATATTTACAAGGTCTTTAAAACAAATATAAATGTAGTCAATATTAAAGTATACCATGAAGAAGACATGGTCTCTTCCAAGCATTCCCAGGTCTGGGTTCCACCTGCAGTTGGCTAACCTGCAGCTCAGAGCGGAAATCTGAGCTGGTGCATAGATGGAGGGAATGTACAGTTGGTCCCTGAAGAGCTCCAGATCCTGGGCCTCTGTGTTCACCATGACAGCAGCAGGCAGTTATGACCACAGTCATGCTGTGGTGACAGAGACACCACTGCGCACAGCCAGGGAGGAGTGCGGGAGGCTCTGCCGAGTCTGACAACAGAGCTGCGCTCTGCACCCTCCACTGATGCCAGACTTTCTCCAGCATCAGAGGCCTCTCTCCGCTGCACTGCCACACGTCTCCCTGCGGGACTTACCAAGGACAGGAAAGGACTTCCAAACAAGTGACCTCTACACACAGCCACTTCAAGTGTTTTACATTCTTTTCCTCTAGTTTCTAACTATGAAAACTGAAAATCTTTTTGGCAATAAAGAATCTTTAATACTAATCAATCTTGTAGTTTTTATTTTTATTTTTTAAAAAGCTCTATGGGGTTTTGTGTTCAATAGAGTTGGAGAAATTATCATATACTAGAATGGGAATCCACCTGTACCCACCCAATACTGCCCTCCTCAGCCAGAGGAAATACACTCCTGTTCACATACAGCACACACCTGCCCAGAGCCATGGGGAGCACCACACACAAGCCCTTGCCCACAGAGCTGGTAACCTGTGCCCTGTGCAGCTTCGCTACCCCTCCTCCGGTCACTGCGGTATTGTTACTTCTGCTTCACAGGTGGTGCTGGGTGGCAGCCTGGGCCCTTTCCGTTCCCAAAGCACTTTACCTCGTTTGCCAAACACAGTCGCTGTTCTCACTCCAGGTGCCAGGGCATCCTGGGCCCTGACCCCTTGCGGGCAAGGACTGCCCACTGGAAGCAGCAACACAAACAGAATTCTCTTTGAATGGAAAGCACTGAACACAAAATACAAACAGTACCATGGGGAAGGGAGGGAAGACAGGAAGAAATAAGGGCAATGTTCCCACATGGACCACTGCAGCTCATGAGCCAGGAATTAGTGGATTGTTTTAAAAAAGAAAATAAAATACATAACTCTACTAAATTGTTTCCTTGGCCACTGAAACCATACTCTCATCCAAAATCTCTGTAAAAGGATTTGACTTTTTAACTTTTTATCAACTTCTCTTCCCAGACAGACAGAGCCATCCTGACAACAAACGGCCCAACATTTAAGTTTGCCTTCAGGTTTGGTTTTTCTTTTAAAAATATGTAAACAAATAAGGAGCAGGAAACTTTTGCCCATGAGAAAAGTCTGAACACAAGCAGGTAGCGAGGAAGGCCAGTGCACAGTCCCAAAGGAAGGCAACTGGGCCCCGTCCAGCCCAGAGCCTGGAACTCAGTCGCTGTCTGACTCCTCCTTGTACTTAGCCCGAATGGCCTGGCCATTCTGCAGCGGCATTTCTTCGTAGTCACTCCTGCGGGAAAAGAGAACTTTGACACCACAACACTCTTACGAGACCTGACTGACACTTCTTCACACTGACATTCCATGCTAAAGAAACCCATTTTGAAGCTTCCTGCTCAGAGTTCTGTCATCACCTGATCTTGCCCACTCCTCTCACTCAATGCTGAGGGACCATCAAACTGGATGACTGCTCTTTCTGTGGTCACCAAAGAATGCCACTAAAGCAAAGCCCAAACCATGTGAAAACAGCCATGGAATGAGATGACACTCCAGATGACATCTAACACCTTGAAAACGCTCATTTAGCACCTATGCAAAACCTGGTGGAGCATGCCCCATGAAGTGGCTTCCCATGAACTGGCACCCCACACCGCGGCTGCACAGGACCCTGACTCACCCATAGATCACGTCGTCATCCGAGTCATTGAGCATGGAAAATGCTGGGTTGTCTTTCAACTGGGACTCTAAAAATCAACAACAGTTTTTTCATCTCAAGCAAGTTATGTTATTAGCTCAGCAAGAAGTCTGAAAGAGCTGGCTGCCAACCCCAGCTCCTACGGGCACAGCTGTCAACCCAGGAGCTTCTTTTCTTAGCTCTGAGGCAGCCACTGCGCACCCTGACAGAGTGGCCTGACAGCACTGATGATCACCAGCACCCACACACAGGAACTGCCCCACGCACACTCTCCCCTAGATCATGCAGGCAACAGGGTGAAGACAGGCCCCAGGACACAAGGCCTGCCTCAACCTGTCCCAGCCTGCAGCAGCCTCTGTGAAGTTTTTCTAGCCATAAAATGGGAGTGCTTATTCCTCTGACATGAGGCCACTGTGAAGCTCATATACGAGGTGACTGCATACTGCTCCTAGGTCAGCCATCCCCAGCCTTTGTCCCAGTGCAAGGGCTGCCTTGTTTTGTTTTTTGGGGGGTGCTTTCTAGAGTTTGGTTATCTTAGGGCTGGGGAGATTGCTCAGTGGCTTAAGCATCTGCCTGGCAAGCACAAGGTCCTGAGTTTGATCCCTGGTACCAAAAAGATTTTGGCTCTCGTTTGAGTGGCCAGGGCCCTAGTGTTCCACAGACTTTATTTCATGTTGCTAATGGGCATCTGCTTGTGTCAGGAGCCATTAACAAAATTAACTTATTCATCAAGTGCTACAACACACAACATGGCTCAATGTGTGATGTGTTCTAACCCAAACTCCAGGCTCCAGTAGCTCAAAAGTGTCTTGTCTCTCTCTTCCTAAACAAAAAACACCATGAATCATGGTGCCCAGCATACATGGAAAGCCCATTAGTGACTCCTGAACCAATGCAGACTTGTTTCAGCCACTTGGCCAGTAACCCAGACCTGAGGTGGCTTACCATACAGAGCATTCTTTGATGGAGAATATACAAAGGCCAAAGTGTACAGGTAGAAGTTCAGCAAGCCATAGAACGATAAGAATTCTGCTGGTAGTGCTGTCAAGGGAGAGAACAACAGGCTTGAAGGCTCAGCTGGCATCCCTGTTCTCAGTCTCATCCTCCTCCCATCCAACAGTAGTAGCCTTTTTGGTACTAACCACAAAGTGGGGCTGTAATTTAGTGGTCACAACTCCCCAGAGCAAACCCATGGCCAGAGGCCTCAATAAGGACCTCTGCATGGTCACAGGAGCTAACGGGTGTACTGTGACCTCTTCTGCCAGTGGGACCTAGACTGAGAGTACCCAGTGGGAGTCCTCTCACTGCAGGGTGCAGGATCTAGTGGGACCAAGTCCCCTATACACGAAGGTTAGGAATACAACCCTTTGAGCACCTGATGTAGCTCAGTGTGAAATCAAGTCACAAAAAATTTTAAAAGCATGCATTAATTCTAAGGATATGAGTGGTCCCAGGGCAACAGCCTGGCACTTAAAGGACTGACTTCCTCAGTGTTCCCATCAAAGGGGGGGGGTCAAAGAAGAGATACATATAGCATCCACCCGCATGAGAGCAAGGAGCCAGTGCTGACTGGCCTTGGGAAGAGAAACCCTGCTACCCTGAGCCCCTTCCTGTACACACAGCCTCACCCTGTTAAGCTGTCAAGACCCCACAAAACTGACATTGTCAGGATCGCCTGGACAGTGAAGCACATGCTGACACACAGATCAACCCTTGGGCCATTCCTTGGCCCAGTTCAGACCTGTGACCTCCAGACACACAGGCCTGCACACCAGAAGGAAAGCAGTGCAGAGCAGGCTCCAGAGCACTAGGCCTGGGTTTGGATGCAGGCTTGGCCACATGGGACCGTCTCGGGGACTGGCCGGACCCTGCATGTCTCACTTCCTGCCTGGGGAGGCAGGGCTTGCTGACCTCATCCAGAGTGAGAAATGCCTGCTGGCACAGACAGGCACACATGTCCCCAGGCCTCTTGAGGACAAGCCACAAGAGTGAAGGGTCTCCTCCCAAGGATCCAGATCTGCACACTAACCACCACACATATTCCTTTGTCTCCAATTAAAAGGATATAATTCTGGTAATGAGTTGACAGCTCTGCTACAAAGTTGTCCTGTAACACTTGTGCTCCAAACCTTAAATAAAGGATGATGATGCTGAAAAAAACATGGGTGGAGATCATATTTTAAAATAGAGAAAGAAGTGGTGCTTGCTTTGTACAACTAATGCATCTACCCCATTGATATTTATGGTTATGAAACCACACATGCACACATGCACACACACACACCTCAAAACCCCCTGCCTCTGTTCTTTTGGTCTCAGGTCCAGGAGGCCCTGAACTTCGCCAGCTTTGGGACAGGTCGGGCTGGCCAGAAGCAGAGTGCTGTGCAGTTGTGAGCCAGGGGCCTGAACAGTGCCCACCATTTTTTTCTTCCCAGCTCCCTAGCCCTTGGTTCCTGCCTTCAACATTCACTCCTACAACAGATTCTTTAAGGGAGGCGGCTCTCCTTAACCATGTCCTCCTTGTTGGTGCAGTGACCCACACAGTTAGAGAACAGTACACCTGTGGCCCAGGTCTCTGAAGATCCCAGTAAAAGGGATGCCCAAGGCCACCTCTGGCCCTTCCCAGAAGAACTCTACACCCTCCCACCAGAATTCCAGCCTCCTACCTGCCAACCTACCTCCCCTCACCTTCAAGCCCTCTAGTGTTTTCCCACCATGAAAACAAATCCCAACTACTCTGGTGGCCTGCAAAGCCCACTCTGACCTCTTGGAAACCACCCTCACCATCTCCCCCAGTTTGGGCTTCCTTTGATACTGCTGAGCCTCTACCCACTGCTGCCACCTCAAGCTGCCCCTATCTCCTCAGGCCCTCTTTCTCCTCCTCAGAACCCCTCTGGCCTCTGCTGTCACCACACCTGCCTGTCTTACTTTCACTGGGCCTTATGCTACTTATCTCTTTAGCTGTCACCTGTCCTCCTTTGTGGACTATAAATGCCACACCAGGGAGTCACCTGTCTGCTGGCACAGGCACTTAATCAATGCTCACAGGACAAAAACATGAACCCTTGACATGCATCTAAAGACCACAAGAGCAGATCCACTCCTAGGTAGTCACATGGAGGCCATGAAGTGAAAGCAGCCATGTGTGGACCAGAAGGGAGACTGAAGGCGACAGTGCGACATGTGTTGATTTGTGCGGGAAATTATGTGTCTGCCTTAGAGTGTGTGGTACATGTAGATGTAAGTGGCTGTGTGTGGGAATGTGTATGAGGGTATATTAAGATGAAAGAACGTGTGCTAGTGCTTGTGAGGACTTTTGTTAGTATGTGTGAAGAGGAGTGCACAAAGGTGAGAGTGTGGGAGTGAGGGTGTAAGAGCGTTACTATTTGTTGCCAAGGACTGTGTGTGCTCTTAGGTAGGACTTTTAGGTGACTGGAGTAGGGGGCATGATAGCTGACTTGCTGTCAGGATGCAGAATCTGGTTAAGAAGGAGGAGGCTGATGGGAGGGAGCATGATGGAAGGTGCATCCTTCCTGACTCCACCCTTCATCCACTCTGATTCCCTGCCACCATGAAGCTTCTCCTCTGCCTTTTGCCTCTGCTATGTCATTTCTCATTTTGTTGTTCATGGACTGAAAACTGAGCTGAAATAAACCTCTGCTCCTTAATGGCATGAGCATTGCGTCTCAGCCACAAGAAAGTGATTAAGATGGAATTCTGACACCAATGATGTGGAGTTGTTGTGTAGAGTTACACAACCACGTGGTTCAGAAGCCTCTGGAAGTGGCTCAGAGAAGAATGGAAAGGTTTGGAGATGTCAACTAGAAGCCCTAGCATGCTGTGAACTGAGCTTGACGAGAGATTCCAGTCAGATCTCAGAAGACTAGCATGGTAATAGAAATGGGGAAGACCAGGCTTAGGAGGTTTCAGTCAGGAACACGGATCCCACGGGCAAATGGACTCCAGACATCTGTCATACCCTCTGACAGGAAACTCATGTACATTTTCGTCATGTCCTGAAACTTTGAAGGAGACTGAGACTGAAGGTGACAGACTAATCTGGTGGGAGAAATTTCAAGGAAGCCCAATATTCAGACTGTGGCACGGCTACTTTGGGGGCTTTTAGCCAACACGCCATTGAGAATCAAGAGGTAATGGCACAGTTGGGCGATTTTAATGCTGTAAAGTCAGGGCCTATAAGATTGGAGCAGAGCAGCACATGGATGCTGAAATGATTAGTACTAAAAAGAAGGTCAAGTTACTTTGCATCAGAACAAAGAAAAATGGCTTGAGGACATGTGAAGAATCAGCAAAACCCTATCCTTCTCAGGCTCAAGAGTGCAGCTACAAAGCCTTCACTTGAGAAAGAGCACTGTGCTCCAGGACAGCAGCCAAAGCAATTAGTTTAAAGTGCTCAGCATCCAGGTACTTAGGATGGCTGCAGCCAAGATTCAAGGGCGTGCAGCTATTGTTCAAGCTGGTGGTAATAACTTAGCATCATCTATGTGGTGCTGGCTTTACAGACAAGCAGAATGCAAGTTACAGAGTCAAGGATGCTTCTGTCCAAATTTCAGAAGGCAGCCTACAAGGTCGGGCGGCTTGCCTAAGAGGGCAGTGTGTGAACTGTGACAGCTAGGCCAAAGGTGCCGTGGAGACCCCAGGAAGTTGGAGAAGCCAAGAATGCAGAACATCTGAAGAAATCAAGTAATAAGCACAAAGCCAGTAAGAGTGAAGTCGTGAGAGGTGCACCCACCGAGAATACTATAGGGGCAGGGCTGTCCGTGCCATCTGGAGTTCATTTCTCACCACAACTTGCCCAGAACATGAAGCTACAGGATTTAATGTTTGCACTGCTGGGTTTTAGTTTTGCATTGGTCCCACTGCTTTGTATCCCTCAGTTCTTCCATTTGAAATATGAATGTCTGCCCTATGTCATTTCATGTTGTATTTTAACTTTTGAAAAATTTTACATGGGCTCTGAGCTAAAGTTCAGTTTTTGTTTCCAAGACTTTGTGCTTGGGCTTTTCAGCAGTGCTGAAAACTGTGAAGACTTTGGCAACTCTTAAACATGGACTAATTATATTTTACATAAAGATACACAGAAATATTTTGGGGGGCAGGGGCAGAATGTTATCATTTATATCTTAATGCGCCCCAAAAGACTCATGTGCTTCTAGGCGGGGCTTTTGGAAGGTGATGGATTTCAGAGCATTAAAACTGGCTTGCAGTTACAGGGTGGGTCTGGCTGGGAGAGGCAGGTCCCTGCAGGTGTGACCTGGGAGGGTATGTCTCTCTCCCCAGGTCCCCTCTCTGCTTCCAGCTTTCCTCCTCCAGAACCATCCACTATACCTCTCCTGCCTTGGACCCAGTCAACTATGGATGGAATCTCTAAAAATAATGAGAAAGGATTTGGACAATATTTAAAACTTACTTACATCTTCATGTGACTTTAGGTGCTGAATGAAACTGAAGTACACCTAGAAGGCAGAACTGGATCCCTGTGTCCAGGGGTAGAGGGCCAACTTAGATATATCCAAGTCCTCACCCTCAGAGAGGCTGGGAGCTCCAGAACCACATGGAGAACCAAGCAAGGGCCAGGCTCCCAGAGGCCCTGGTGGCTCCCATTGGGGAAAGCCCCACATCCAGTAACTGCCATCCAAACCACCAGAAAATAATGCAGAGAACTAGGCTGTGACTAGTTCTGGATTTTCAGTTCAGGAGCCAGGCAAACTCAACAGCCAAATAACTATTAGGAATTTATTCAAAGGACCAACTCCTGCCAGGGGCACCACAGGCAAAGCACAGCAGTAGCTCCTCCCTGGGCCCAACCGCATGCTGTTCCCCACCACCTGCAACACTAACTCATGCTTCAATCCCTGTCCTCTGTCCCCAGACCACTAGCAGGATCCCAAAGCCCAGAGCCACCCCCCACTGGACTTCATACATGGAACCAAAATCACTTCAATGTAAATGCACAAACAGAAGAGATACTCATGACAATGGAATGAAAGTACAAAGTTATTTTGTAACATAAAGTCTTACCTAATAACAAGCACTACAAAGGTCAATGCTGTCAAAAATTTTAACCTGAGATCTAAAAAAGAAACATGCTTAGCAAATTCCACTTGCATCAAGGACCCCCATCCCATCCCACAACACCCACCTGCCCACAGTAATCTGCCTTTGAGCTTCAGCCTGC
Organism: Ctenomys sociabilis; assembly: GCA_004027165.1. NCBI lineage: Eukaryota > Metazoa > Chordata > Mammalia > Rodentia > Ctenomyidae > Ctenomys > Ctenomys sociabilis. The sequence goes on along the minus strand of PVKA01001428.1, from coordinate 67,511 downwards.
TGAACTGCTGAAAGGCAGCTGCTCAGGACCCAGGGGGCTTTAGATCTTATGCAACCCCAATCTGGCATGGACCTTGAGATCAGGGGCTCATTCTACCAAGGATTATGGAGTAGCCTTGACAGGACCTGGGCTGCTTTCACAGCTCCAAAGCACCCACAGCCACTGGCTTCCACCCCAAAGTCCTCTCACCAAATGGCCAATCATCTACCGGGACCTAGTGCGGCTCCCAGGGGCTCAATGTCCCTCAGAGGTAGCCTTATTGGGTCACTACCGCTGCAAGGTGGCCCCTGCTGTGATGCTCACCCACGTAAGGCATGTTGCGGAGCTCAGAGCACGCACGCACTATCAAGAACAAGAGGTACAGGATGTACACAGCTGCCACCACCATGAAGAATATCTTCATTCCCTGGGGGGAAAAATGGTACTTCAGTCAGGAGAGACTCAGAGCCCTACACACAGCTCCTCCCAGCATCACACAGGCTGAAAAGCCATGCACAACCAGAAGGACTTACAGCCCTGAGGTCATTTCTGGTCACAGAATGGGGCAGGGGTCCTCCATAAACACAGGCAGCTCCCACCAGAGGGCACCCCTAGTCTTTGCACATCAGAGGAAAAGCCAGTGCCAACTCCCTTGGCCACATGCCTGCTGCCTGCCCGGGCCTGAGGCATTTGCCCAGTGGTGGTAGCCAATGAATGTCCCTCCCTGCTCATGCCCTCAGGACTAAGGCTGGACCTGGAGTTTGACAGGTCTCAAGGACCCCCACGCTGCTGTGCCTCACTGTGTGTGAAATGAGAAGCAGAATGAAATACACTTGAAGCTAGGTCTGAGGAGGGCGTGTCAGCAGCCCTGCCAGTCTCAGCACTGCCAGTGAGGTTCCACCCAAAGCCAGGCCTGGGGCAGGTAATGCCTCATCTCTCCTGAGACCTGACTTTCCCTTGGGTCCTATGTTCCTCTCAGCAGGGGCTTCCATCCCTTTCCTGTCCTCTATGCAGTAGAATTCCCCTTCACAATCACGAAACAGAGAGCAGGGATACAGGTCAGGGACGCAGATTCTACTTCTGCCTTAAAGGGACCTGTGTGGCTATGGTCTAGGCTTTATTTTCTCCATTATAAAATAAAGAGGTGCATTTAGACAGCAGCTGCAAGCACCCCAGCAACTTCTGACCTCCCCTGGGCCCTTCAGGAACAGATGCAGACTCACAGAGCAGCTCTCCAGACAGCCTGGTTGGGATGGGAAGGGCTGACCCATAACCCTGGGGACAGGCCTCACCTATGGCCTTCCACATGCTATCACTGGGCCATGTGCTCTACAGGGGCAGAATGAAATACAATTGAAGCTAGGGTCTGAGGAGGGCATGTTGTTGGGGGGCAGGTATGTGTTCCATTATTGCCCCATTTCACAGATGAAAACAACCAAAGAACCAGGAAAGAGGGAGCGTCCACCCTCGGGCCTTCTGGGGATCCTGGTCACCTGGCCCCAGTGCTGGAGCTGCCAAGGCTCCAACACAGTCACATACACTTGCTCCTCCTGGCTCTAGGGCCTTCTCTGCCCTGAGCTCCTTCACATGAACACATAAGGAATGGAGCCAGATGAAAGCCTTGGTGACAGCAGATCAGCATGATCCACTATTATTTTACCTAAACCTAGGGGCTTTGTTCACCAAGAACCTGTCCTGGGTGCTGCTGAATCTTCATGGTGGGACCTGAACCTCCTTCCTCTCCCTGGACTGTGGGGCCTGAGCCTCCCCTTGCTGCCCCCCTCGGGGCTCTGCCCCACTGTGTCCTGGCCTCGTCTCCACACCCCACCCCTCACCTTCATCTCTACAGTGTGGCCACTGCTCTTTGTATCTCTCAGCCTTTCCTAAATATCTGGGGCAGCAGCGGCCTGTAAAGCCACCAGCTTAGAGGACCAGCACTCCCACTGGACTCTGGCTAAGAACCAGTAGTCAGACCTCTCCTGGCACGCACACCAACATCCACACACAGTGGACTACTTCTTCTTCTTTTTTTTTTTTTTTTGATGAAACCAGGGATTGAACTCAGGCCCTTGTGCTTGCCAGGGAAGCACTTATTCCACTGAGCCATCTCCCCAGTTCCAGTGGACTTCTTTGACACTTCACCACTCCCTACACTTCCCACAAAGTATCAGGATCTCACCACCTCCTGCAAAGCCACCCTTAGAAGGGCTGCACGTCAAGCAAGTCTTCCTGCAGTTTTATGTTATAGCAAAATTACTCATATCTACACGAGTAAAAGTTCCTCACCAGGCCACACCTCCATACCCACACTCTGCCCAGGGCTGGGCCTCCAGCTGGGTCCAGGATGTGGCACAGCCAAGACACATGAAATAAATTGGTGAGACCCTTGCTACAAAAGCAGGAAGAATGTTAGGACTGTGACACAGGGCACTGTCCCATGCATGGCCCCAGGGTGACCTCATACTCGCTTGCCACACTGCGTAGGCCAGTGATGGCGAACCTATGTCATGTGTGCTGCAGCGGGCTGTTTACATTACTGAGAGCTCTGAAAGGTCTGCCGTCGCTGGAGGTACACCACTTGCCCTGGAAACCTTCACCCAGTAGCGTGCACGGGGATGATTTCTTAGTTGTCCTAAAACTTGCCACACCTCCTATGTTCTGATCTTCAACCAGAAACCAGACTGGGAATCAAAATAGTTGCAAAAGTCTATTTTTTATGCTATTTAAACACATTTTACAAATTTTCCACCCTTGAATTATTTAGGGGCCTTCCGAAATAGCTCTTTAGGAAGACCATGTCAACAGTACATTTTAAGTTATAAAATGGGTCCTTTCCTAAGATGGCACTCAAAACAAAGTTCTCAGGCTTCATTAACACACCTTACCTGAAAATTTCCAGTGTCCACTCGATACTGGTACATTGGGTCATGTAATTCATTAACTCTAAAAAATGATAAAAAAAAATAGCACATTAGCAATGAGCTTTACTTTTTATTTTGTACTTCTCTCACTTGGCTTTTTAAAAACTCTTAATGTAAACTACTTGGGACAACAGCAAAGAATTTTTTTAAAAAACAATCATAAATTTGTGAAAGAGCCTAAATTTCATATTTCACATTGAAAAAGCACCCGATACCGGACAGCCACGTTCACCAACACAGGGAGGTCGCAGCACTGCGCATTACAAAGGCCTCCTTATTCTTACAAGTGTGAGAGCTCTTCACATTGGCACACAGGTGCCCTGAGTGCAGTAAGACACAACGAAAGCAAGGGAGGTAAATACCAACTCTTGTGAAATTAATTTTCAGAAAGAAAACAGGCAGCTGAGCTGCCAGGGAAGCAAGAGCACGGAGTGGAGTAGGCAGGTGAGGTCTGATTGCCACATGAACCACAGCAGCCATTTCCTGATTGGACACTACTTGAACACAGTGCTGCCTGGGTGCCAGGCTGAGACCCAGGCATCTGTGTTGGCACCGCTTACTGAAGGACAATGATACTAAAAGGATAAAGCCCAGGCTTAGAACATTAAGAGATGTAAGCAAGATGCTGGGAGGACCCAGGGCGCCCGCTGGCAGTGGACAGCTTAGCCCAGCATCATGCCAACACCAGTCTCTGGCACAGCTCTTTCACTTTCCACCCCAGTTTGCTAGTCATGTGTTCTCACAAGCCACAACAGCAGCCCCTCAGAACCAGTCACCCAGTCACAGGTGAAATTTGGGGAGACCGGTCTTTCTGGGTAAGACCACAAGGCTCCATGAGATCTGGTTGGCCCAGCTGTCACTGCTTTTCAGGATGGACCCATCGCATCAAACACAATTTCACTCACGTTTGCCATATTCCTAGAGTGACAGAAGCCAGCCACAATAGTCCAACGATGAAGAATTTAGGCAAATAGAAAGTTAAGCATTTTCTTTCTCCCTGAAAAGGCAAGACATACAGAGTACAAAGTCAGTGGTTCTGGCCCAACAATGCTGGCCACCCCACCACAGCACTTTTGCAGTGTGCATCCTGCTGTCTGCCCGCAGAGCAAGGAGCTCTGCACAGGGCTGCTTATCCTGCAGGTCTCCAGGAGCATCTGCGAAGGCAGCTTTAGCTGATGGCCTACCTGGACCCGTATCCCGTGGTACACACACAGCCAAAAGAGCAGCAAGGCGCACAGGAACACAGACTGGAAGAGATCGTCCAGCATCCCTGGGAACCAGCTATTCACCAGGAAGGAGAGGGGGAAGAACGGGTCTAGAAGGCAAGCAACAGAATCACTGATGAGACCTAGACCGGCAGGAACAACCACAGCCCAGGTCCTCGAGGGCAGGCTGGTGTCTCTCTAGGCACAGCCACAGGAAAGCCAGGGAATCAAAGGCTATTTTTGTTCTATGTATTTTTTTCTGCACTATGATAAAGCGCTTTGCACTGAGCCCTTTATTTACTGTTAATTTTGAGGCAAGGACTTGCTAAATCACTAGGTCACTAAAGTGCCCAGGTTGGGCTCAAGCCTGCATTCCTCTTACCTCAGCCTCCCAGGGTGCTGGGATTAAAGACGCATGTCACCATGCCCAGCTGCTATTTTGTTTTCAAAATGCCTAAAAGCCATGGAACAGATTGCTGCAGTGATCACCACAGAGAGCCGTCTGCCCTTGAATCGGCTCCTCCCACAGGCCTGGAATCCTGAGGAAGCAAATGCTTTCTGGAGCAACCATGTGAGTATCACCAGCCAAGTTCCAGGCCTGCTGGGTCTACAGCCGAGTTAAAGACCTGAGCATCTGCCGTGGCCTGTGCAAAATGGCACATGGGAAGCAGCAGTGTGCCAAACACACTGTGGGGGCTCCCGTGGGCTCCTCCCTCTGGGGACTCTGGGAGTAGGCCACCTCCAGGATGCCTGCCAGCTTTCAGTACAAAAGGGGAAAGGGCCAGGGTATCGACAGTACCTACCGTTGTACAGCAGCAACAGTGGCAGGAGGACAGACATCCACTTCTGCTCGATGCCCCAGTCTCTCATGGAGAACTTGCGTAAGGAATGTGCAAACAAGCACTGCAGGGCAAACAGACCCCAGAGATTGCTCGTGCCCTGACCCCCATCAGGTATGGCCCCCCACCCCACAGTGGTCTGCGGGCCAGACCGGATATGCTGGGTTAAGGGCTAGCTAAAAGAGCTATTGTGGTCAAGGGGCAGGAATGACCCTGAGACAAGAAGGGTAGCAGCTGCATGGGGACCACAGGTAAGACCGGTCACAGACATTCTCAGAGAGGCAAGGAGGAAGTGGCTGCAAAAGGAAAGAGCACCCCTGGTCTCACTTCCCCCTGGGCAGGCTGCTTCTTGGACTCACTCTCAGATGACACCCACAGATCCCTAGGCACAGGGAAATCTGTGTACTCACCAAGAGGCCACATTCTGATGGGGCAGCTTATACAGATGGCTTCCTGGCAAAAGTCTGAGGGCTGTGGGAAGTGTCCTTAACCCACTTTAACATGGTATTTAATCTGTATTGATCAGGCTGGGGGGGGGGGATTTGTTTATTTTTCTATAACCTGACCCAAGCTGATAATTTTCCAGGCAATCTGGACTTCCTAGGTCATTTCCCCAGAGCGGGTTGTCCGATAAGGCTCAAGCCTAGTTTGCCCTTTCACAAACATACTTAAGGCTTTGAATGCCAGCCTTTGGACCCCAGCAGAATCTCAGGCATGAGGCAGCCCTACAGAAACAGTGAAGATTTCACACCAGCCAGAGAGGATGCCAGCAAACACTTCACTAGTGAGGTTCTCGGGGTGATGCCAGCACTGCAGACCCAGTGCACAGCCAAGCATAGGGGCTGTGTCCTGCTTCTAGCCCCCTCCCCACATGCCACCACATGCCTCTGTCCTGCTCCACCAAGAGGTCTATAAAGTACCACATGCCCCTCAGGGAGCAGCGGGAGGGCTACCCCTGTAAGGAGTGGACACATTTCCTAAATGTCACCCCTCTGCACCAGCACTGGGATGACAGCTGATGAGGGCAGAATGCTATCCCTTAGATGGAGGTTAGTCACTAAGTATGGCACATGCATCTCTAACTCATAAATCCTCATCTTTACAGACTGGCCCTGTGGGGTACCCTTATGTTCCTAGGGATAAAATATTCCCTCAAAGTTAGTGACCTGGACACAGATGAGCCCAAAGCATACCACTCCAAATGACTTTTATAGCCTTATTGCTGCAAAACTCAGACACTAAAACTTCTTGCACAATTTTCAAACATGAAAGACCAATAATAGCTATATTTGTACCTGGAAAGGCCATTCAGATAGGGCAGAATCTCTTCTACATAGGCTCAGTGGCATTTGTCACTACAGTCTGACGACATTCACATAAAAGGGACAGAGGTCTTAATTAAACAATCTACCTCATACCTCTTTGTACGCAGCATCTCAGCTGCCCTGACCCAGAGTGGCCAGTACCAGGCCAGCCTGCTGTCACAGACCATAGGGCTGGAGAACTCCCCAAGTAGCTTGCTCTCCGGGGACCACAACTGCACAGACCAGCCTTGCTCCCACTGGGACTTGGCTGTCGTCCCCATAGCAAATGGTACTCACGGTGACAATGAAGGTGAGCACCACAAAAACGAAGCGGAACCAAATTTCCAACTGGGAAAACACAGGGTCATATGTCTTCCACTGAAATGCAAAGTAGGGGAAACAATGCGAGATTTTTTTAAAAAAGCAGCTAAGAGGAAATACACTAGACCTCTAGTAATAGTTTCCTCCAAATATGAAGCTTTAGGTAATTTTACTTTATTTTATTTTTATTTGTTTACTTTTTTTTTTTGGCAGAACCGGGGATTGAACTCAGGCCCTTGAGCTTGCCAGGGAAGCACTTATTCTACTGAGCCATCTCCTGGCCCCTTATTTTATTTTTTGAGACAGGGTTTCACTACATAGTTAAGGCTGGCCTCAAACATGGAGTAATCATCCTGCCTCAGCCTCCTAAGTGCTAGGATCATAGGCACCTAGCCCAGAAATTTTAAATGCTTCTTCTTTATGCTTTCCTCTATATTGCAAAAATGTAATACTTATTTTTTTCCAGTACTTGGGATTGAACCCACAATCTCTGCACTGAACTACATATACATACATTTTTGTAAGATGCAAACCCATGAATAGAATTTTCTATGAAGTTTTAAGTAAAGTATGCAAATATGAATCTGAAACCAGGAAAGTAAACTGCAGCAACGTTCATCAGTGCTGCTGACTGTGCAGGTCCTCGCTCCCTGCATGAGCCAAGGGTGCAGCTGCCACCTGTCAAAATCAGGGCAGAAAGCAGGAGGCCAGCAGGCCTGGTCACAAGCCAGACTCACAGCACACCCAGAACACAACACTGCACAGGATCAATGAGCCCACCATTTTCACACATTGAGTTAAAGTCTCAGCAATTTTAATAATTCACCTCAAAGAAAGAACCACACAGATTTACATGAAACATTAACACACAAACATATAAAAACAAACACACACACTCTACATGTGAACAGTTTAAGACACAAGACTTGAGGCAGTGAAGAGAGGTACTGTCTGGCTGAAGGCAACAGGGTGCCTCTAGATGTCCCCAGTAATTGGGAAGTGAAAGGAGAGCCACATGCTCTGCCCGAGTTGTAAGCACATAGCTTGGAACCCTCCACAGACTTAGTGCTAGAAAGAAAAGCCCCACGACTTGGCCACAGGCAGCCCCAACCCCGTCTCCATCCAGAGCACAGGTGTGAGCAGACACCGGGGCAGGGCAAGCCTCCCACAGGGCCAGTGGTACCATCTGTTCCCATGAGAGCACATTCGCATTTGTAGGGCATCAAGGAATGCACACTTCTGTTGCCATGGCGGCAAACTCAGACTGAAACTTAGTCCTGACCCTTTGGTCCCACCCAGGAAAGTTTAAAATTAAGGCCTTAAAAGATCCAAGCATTTCTACATGACAGATAACATCCCTGAGCAAAGCTTAAGAACACTTGTGAGAAAATGAAACCTGGCAACTACCAACATCTGCTCTGAATCAAAACTACCACACCGTCCAGGAGGCAAGCTCGGTAGGGTCCAGTCCCCAGCACTGCACTTAAAAAAACAGAAAAGCAAGTAAATACAGACCATAATAAGTAACAACCTCAATCCAGCCAAGCCAACCCAGAAATCAAAGTGACAGAACTAGTAGAGAAGGACAGGAGGTGAAAGGCTCAATATACTCAGCAGAGATGTGGAAGAAGCAGAGCAGAGATGAGTGAGTGTTGAGGAGCAGGAAAAAGCAAGAGAGAGAGCACAGAACTGCAGGACAACCTCAAGGGGCCGCAGAGATGGGTCTGGAGTTCCTGAATCTGTGATGGTGAAAGGAAGACAGAAAAATATTTGAAGAAATCATGACTAAACTTTCCTCCAAGGTGAGAAAACTATAAACTCACAAATCAAGCTCACTGAATTTTAAGAAACATGAAGAAGAGGACTTCAAGGAACACTGCAATCAAATTGTTTAAGTAAACGAGAAAAATCTTAGAAGGTGGAAAGGGAAGATGAAAAGGGTATATTATTTCAGAAGATGAAATCAAGACAAAGATTAGGATGATGACAGATTTACTGGTGGAAAAGACCCAAGCCAGAAGCTAGTGAGCACCATTTTCTTTTTTTCTGTTTTTTTTTTTTTTTTTTTTAGGGAAGGGTCTACAAGGTGTTCAGAGTCTCACTACTAGATCAGACTCATAGTGATCTGCCTGTTTACAGCGTCCCAAGAGCTGGGATTACCACACCCAGTCTCAGTTGCCATCTCAGCACACCTTGGGGGTGGAGTCAGCAAGGGAGGCCCAGGATTGAACACCTGGCCCCCGTGCCTGCTTGCAGGTGCTTTAATCTGCTGAGCTATTTGGCCGATCTTGCAACATTTTCAAAGACAGACAGGGCTGTAAGAAACTGGAGCACTTGTACAGTGCTTGTAGCCTAAGTCTAGGGCTAAACTACAACAACTAGCCAAGATTCACCCAAAGAAATAAAAGCTGTGCACACAGATGTTCACAGTGGCTTTCTTTATAAAATTCCCAAACTGGAAACAAGCCAAATGTCCACCAACAAAAAAATGAACTATAGCTATACCCAACACTGCAATCAACCTCAAAAGAATCATGATGAAAGAGTATGTATTGTACATATTGTATTACTGTGCATACCCCATAAACTATATTCTATTTGTAAAAAATTCCAAAATATGTAAATGAATCTGTAAGGAAGGCAAATTAGCACTGACTTGGGGATGAACCACAACAAGAGGAACTGAGGAAAGAGAAAGATCTTTATGGGGGATGGGTGGCAATAGGGGCCCATATTAGTACCCTGGTTATGAGGATGGTTCCCCAGGCCTGATGTACATCAACATGGGTCAAATTTTGTATTTTAGATATGTGCACTTCACCGCATGTCAAATACTCCCTCCAGTAAAAGTATCAAGTGAAAACCAACAGCTATCAACTATGTTGATGGCAGAGTGGAGACCACAGTAAGTAAGCAAGTGAGAATTCTGAGTGCCAGCTCCTCCATTCCCCAGTTGTGCACTAATCCAGGCAGGAGCCTCGGATCTCCCCTCTGGAAGATGAGTTGCAGAATTAGCAGGACACTGACACAATGCACATAAAATGGTAACTCAGTGCCTAGCAAACAGCAGAGGTACAGTAGGACTTGGAGCTGGGTGTGGTGACACAAACATGTAACCCCAGTCAGTGCTCTTAGAGGCTGAAGCCAGAGGAATGCAGCTTGAAGTTCAATTTAAGCAACTTAGCAACTTAGTGAGATCTCCTCTCAAAATAAAGATTTATAAAAGGACTGGAGATGTAGCTCAGTGAGAAAGCCCTGAGTTCAATCCCAAGACAGACAGACAGACACACAATGTCTACTGTAAATCCAAAACATAACTACTATACATATTGTTATAGTGCTAAAATTTGATGACAATATCATGTCACTTATAGAATAACCACCATAGTGTGGAGGAGAGTGAGGTGAACACAATACCCAAATAGAAACAATGAAGGAACACGTCCTACTTGAGAAGTCATACTGTAAGGCATGATCTAGAAAAGACAGAATCATTACCACCAGAATAACACAAAACATGGTCAAAGTAAAAGTGATGAAATACTGTATTTCACCCTCAAGAGATAGTAACTCTTAAGAAAGAACCATAAGAAAAGAAAGAACTATGAATTCCCTTGAAGAAGGGGGATTTTGTCTTAAGATTCTATCAGAGCAACAGGAAACAATGGATGTATTTTAAAAACACTAGAAAAATAATAATTTACTCATACAGCTAAAATTAAATACCCATTTTGGCTCTCAAGGATAGTTAGTTAGTTGGAGGAGGTGGGGACGCAAGCACTCACCTGACGCTCAGCACACAGGGGCCTTGGGTGCCTTTGTTACACTCCACTCAGTCCTGCCCCCCTGGCTGGAACCTCTTCTACCCATACTCCTCTCTGGCAGCACAGGAACAGCTCAGCCTGCAGCTCACTGGTGCCAGGGCTGAGGAGACTATTTCCTTCCTTGCACCACAGCCCAGAGACAGACCCTGCCCTTCTGCTGCAGGCTGCAGACCCCAGCTTACCAGCCCACCAGCCAGACCATGCTCATCAAGGTAGAGGAAGAAAGGGCAGAGGGCCATGGGTAACGCCAGGCAGCAGCATGTGAGAAGCCAACACCAGCTGGGGGATGCTTCCAGGTATACTGTAAGGACCTGATTCTATGACACAAAGGTGGTTTCAATTTTTATTCTTAAACTCTCTTAACTTGAAATTAAAATGTAAAATAAATGGAAGGAAATACAGAGTAAAACCCCCCAAAAAGATTCAAGATTTCAAGACTACCACTGACTTTTACCTCCTGGTCCTGTTGGCATCACAAAGCCATCTCTGTTTCTCAGAGGCTAGGCCTACCCTGTGAGACTGTGAAGTTACATCGGGAACAAGCACACAGTCACTGTCCTAGGTCACCTCCCACCATGACACTCCTAGGCCTGTGGCCTGGGTCACATAGCCAACCCATTCAGTATCTCTTCCAACTTCTTTCAGGCAAAGATGACATCAAATCCTATGCAGATGTGAATTTTGAGAAAAATGTAAGTAGGAAAACTATCTGCAGGAGCTAATTCCTCAGCAGGGAACAAACATCTTCTTCGTACATTCTAGAAGACCTGAAATGCACCAACAGCATCAAGGACACCTGGAGGGTGGGGAGCATATGCTAGGGAGCCACTCTTCAGATCCAATGGCACGAAGAGCAGTGAGCAAAATTCCTGGAATGGGGACCCAATTCACAATCCCTGCTTCCCAGACCTTCAAAGCAATGCAAAAGATGCTCTAGAGAACTATTTGGGGCCAGAAGGAGAACAATGTTCAAGACACCCATTCACACAGGAACCAGTGTGACCTCCAGAGAGGACCGAAGGGCCAGGAGCAGGGGCTATTGTTTTAATTTCATCCCACAAAGGTTATAGCTTAGGAAGATAAAGGAGGAACACAGCCATGAACAGCCGGGTACAGAGTGTCACTCAAAGGGCACTCTGAGAAGCCCTCGGAGGAAAATACACCAAGATAAACTGTGAAGGTCCCACTAGATGCACAGAGAATGTGTCAAAGAAGCTCAGGAGACCCACAAGAAAGTGAGTAAAAATGGCCTTCAAGAAGTCAGGCCCGGAGCCCCACCGTGTGTGTGCATTACCTCCACACAGCAGCCCCCACACCAGCTGTCTGGAGGAAACACCATGATTCCAGTTACCTTCTGCCAACATGGCAGAAAATACTGACTGGAAAATTCCAGAAACAAACCATTTATAAGTTTAAATAATGTACTGCTCTGAATGTCAAGCCTGATGAAACTGCACACTGTCCTGCTCTTTCCCCTAGGGGCATGAATAACTCCTTTACCAGGGTATGCAGTGTATTGTACATGGATACAGACATAGCGATAGAAATAGATACAATACAGACATACAGAGATGGAAAATGTCCATCAACTGGTGAACGGATGAACAAAATGTCCATTCATACAGTGGACTTTTATTCGGGGGGGAAAAGGGAATGAAGTGCTGATACTCTAAACCATGTGGAAGGGCCTTGAGAACAGCATGCTCAGGGAAAGCAGCAGCCGCTCACAGAAGGCCACCTCCTCTGGCTCCACTCACAGGAGCTGTCCAGCCCAGGCCAATAGCCAGCACAACCAGAGGAGCAGTGACTGCAGGGACCAAGAGGAGTTGTCCCGTCATTGGAGAGGGGTTTGCTTTGATGCACTTTCAGTTCACAATTGGTTAGCACCAGGGAAGGAAGGCACGGAAGACAGAAAGCGCAGCTCACCCTCCCTACTCCCCTCTGGATTGCTCTCTACTTCTGCCTGCCACAATATGAGCAGCACTAGGTGATGTCCATGAGATTTGGGGGACCAGGAGTAGAATGCCAGTTTTATAGCTAGAGACCCCCAAAACCCTCATACACTCACAGGTGGGGCTTTGGGACACTCACAGCTAATATGCTGCTCCAAAAAGGCAGGTGGCTGGGGCCTCAGCAGGAGGGCAGAGCTCCCTCCCTTGTGCCTCCCTTCCCTCTGCTGCCTGCCTGTCATGCCACAGACAGTTCTCTTCTGCTGCCCTGCCTCAGAGCCAAACTTGCACAGAACGAAATCTGAACCTAAAAAACCACTCCCCCTTTAAGTTGTGGGTGTCAGATACTGTGTCTCAGGGATAAGAAAGTGACTACAACAAGCGGTGGACAACAACTAACAGGTTTCTTCTAGGAGTAATGAAAACATGCTGGAATTACACAGTGGTATCAGCTGTACAGCTATGAATACACAGGACACCACTGAACCACACACTTGTTTTCGTTTTCTTTTTTTAACATATTTAGCATAGGGTCTACAGGGTCTCACTATGTAGATCTGACTCACAGTAATCCTCCTGTTTTCAGCCACCCAAGTGCTGGGATTAGAGGAATGCTCTACCATACCCAGTCTCAGTGTCTCTGCACGCCGGGGGCAGGGCAGGCACAGCTTGTGGTGCCTGGGATGGAACCCTGGCACCTGCGCTTCTCCTCCTAAGCTGGGGCTTTAGTCTGCTGCGCTATCTGGCCCACCCTGGTTTGCCTTTCTGTTTGCTGAGACAAGGTCTTGCTATGAAGTTTATTTATTTATTTTTTATTTTATTGAAGTACAAATATCAATCAGACAGTTTCAAGACACCTTAACAAAACAGATTTGATAAATTAATACACTGCAAACTGTTTCATAATGTTTTGGTATCGTACAAGGTGCATACATGATATTATATTTACAGATTATTTTAGCAGATGTCTCTTATCAGTAAATTAAGAGTGTAGCTGCTTATTTATCTTTGCTATGAAGTTTAGGCTGGTCTTAAACTCACAGAAATACTCCTGCCTCAGCCTCCCAAGTGCTGAGTTTACACACATATACCACGCCTGGCTACCATACACTTTAAAAGAGTAAATTTTATGGTATGTGAATTATATCTCAATACAAGTTAAAAAAAATCCAGCGGCCAGGGAGATGGCTTTGAGTTCTCCAATCCCTGGTACCAAAAAACAACTATCCGTAGGCAGAAATTGAACTATGGCTGGACCTCAAATGCATGTTTTCAAGCTAGTTTCTTAGGATGCTAATTTAGTCAAACTACTTGCACTTACTATTTTCCAATCTAATGTCATCTCTGTTGAACTTATAACAGGTAACCCTTGACTAGAAAACCAACCAAAATTTCAGAAGCCCAAGACACTAACAAAACTTGTTTAACATTATAGTGTTGGCCATTGATATTTGAAAATTACTACACAAGATGACCCCCCCCCATTTATCCCTTACCAGTTTCATTAAATACAACAGAACAAAGCAGCTGTTTTACAGGTGAAATAAACTAAGGCTCAACAAAGACAATCTGGTAAACAACTGGGCCAGGATTTGAATGCAGCCCATCTATGCAACCATCCCTGTTCACTCTGAGGGTCACATGAAGGACAAGGAGTAGACTTCAGCTGGACACAAGAAAAGACAATGTATCAGCATGGTGCCCTCCTTTCCCTAGGCTTGGAAGACTCCTCTGGAGGTGGAACAGGCCTCCTTCATGGGGCAGCTGGTCGACCAGGTGGGCCCTCCATTGCTTTGCACTGGAGACTATGGTATTCTAACTCTCACTACACCTAGGGTTTTTCCAACTTCTACACCACTCCCCTCAGCTATTCTTAGTTCTATACACTTAAGAAATCAGGGTTTTCCTGTCTAAAATAACCTCATTAGGTGGCGTGCTGTGCTGCAGTCAGCCAGCAGAGCAGCAAGTAAGCCTGCGCGACCCGCAGTGCACTCACTGTGAAGTTCATCTCCTTGATGGGGAGGTTCAGGTGCTCGAATCCCACAGTTACTGTGTACTGGGTGTAATTCAAGTAGCCAAGGTGAGCCACAATGATTTCCGCACATTTCTGCAAATACAAAGGAGATCGATGACCCTCAAGTAACACATTTCAACACTCATCTTCTTCAGAGAATTCACCAAAACCTCAGAAAAATCAAACACTAGCCAAGAATGGTTCCTAGAAAGAAAGTGCCAAGTGGGTGTTTTTTGAAATGTACCATACAATTTGTAATAATTAGAATCGCTCTACTGTGGATGACTGAAAATAACATTAACTGCATAAAAATGTTGGCCATGCATTCAACACAAACCTGATGTTTCTATAAACACAGTGATGCACCAGGGAACTGCAGAGGAAGCCAGTGGATCAGCTGCTGCAACCTAGCCCACCCTCCTGCCATCACGGCACGCATACAGAGCAGGCACCACACTTCTCTTCCTCCCCTTTTCACTTATTATTCCTTACAAAGAGCCTTTCTCTTTTCCCCACCCCACAAGTAAAGGCTGTGTGAACAGCCACGAGAGGACAACTTCATTGTGCAAGCCGTATGGTCTGCCACGAGGTCCTCTTGGGAATCAGAAATCAGTGTTCTCTGCCTCCTCCTTGGCTGTCCCCAAAGAAGCACAGGTAGACAAGTCCTTGCTCCATGATGCAGACACACACTGGTCAAGGTCTGCTCCAGCCCTGCCACACACCCAGCGTGCTTGATCATGCTGTGCGTCCTTCATCTCTGTGCCCTAAGGTAACCCAAGCACTGCTCAGAACTTCTGTGCCTTTCCAAGTGACACTGTCATTGTCCTGGCTCTGAGGCTTCCCAAACCCAGAATGTCAGGGCTAGAAAACAGATGCCCCACAGGTAATGTTTACCCAAGAGAGGAAAAGCCAAAAGGGTGAGACCCAGAGCAGGGTAAAGGCTGAAGAGTCCTAAAACGCTTGCCCAAACTGGCACCCACGGCACAGCCCAGCACTCAGCCAGGCAGGGAGAGCTGCCCTGTGGGTCCCTTAGCCCCTTCCCATTTCCCACATCTCTGCTGTTCTTCATCTCATGCAAGCTGCAGTTTTCTTTCTACCCGAGCAGCTTTTCTCATTTGAATCAGCTTCCTTCCCTCTGGTCATGGGCATGTGTCTATGCATTCCCAGAGAAACTGTACTGATATGTACAGCCTCAAGTAGCCTCAAGCAATGCAAGTGGGTCCAGCCCAGGTGCTGAGGTGTAGCCTTTGAAGCAATGGGACCAAGCAATGATGCCTGCCCAAAGCTTCTGGCTCATGGTGAGCCAGGCCAGTGAGGCCTCTGTTGGCTGAGATTGAGGTGCAGAGCACATGTGAAGCACATACTAGAAACACAAAGCACTCCCTCAAATGGAGCTAGGCAGATCCCTCCAAACTCAGAGGTCACCTGTTCCTGGAATCTCGTACTTTCTGCATGCCTCTCTCTGCATGCTGCAGAAGTACTACTCTGCTTCCTACTGGCGCAGGTCACAGCACTCACTTACTTCCCACCATTCTCAGTCACTCAACCCTGAGCCACTCCCCTCTTCACAAATTAATAAAACCTGGGTTTGGCCCTGGGTCATGGCCTTTGCTCCTGTTAGTTGTTGTTCTGACTGGACTTAGGACCCCCTTGACTCCTCACAACTACACATGAGTGTTTGTCCCTTTATTCTCACTGTCGTTTGTGCTGAAGTGGCAGATTAGAATTTACTCTCTAGAATTGAAATAACCTTTCTCTGGGATTACAAATGTGGACTCCTCTGGACAACAAAGCCAGAGCAGGATCTCTATAATTTTCTACAAGGATAAGAACATGACTCAATTTTCAGGGTATGTTTTAACAAATACTGATTGCATTAAATATATTTTCACACTTAAAAAACCCACATGAAGTCACCTGAAGATTTGTGGATCTCAAATTCAAGCCATGGCTCTAATGCTGACCGCAGCACCACTGGTGAGAGGAACTCAGCCATTCCCCCTGCAAGGGATAGACAACCTTGCTACCCCAAGACTGGCAATGTTTTCTCATTGCATAAAAAAAAAAATGGTGCTCACTTTAGCAGCACATATGCTTAAAAAAAGTATTCAAGGAGAGTGGCAAATACCTCTGCAACACCAAGATTCCATGTTTTCTTAATATAGGACAATGCTCCTTGAGGGTTGGGGAGAGATGGGTAGACAAAGCACAGAAGAAAACTGTTCCCATGGGGTGATACGGCGTAAGCTGAGGCAGGACCAATGGGAGGAAGAAATGACAGCAATGTGATGGTCAATGTCTGGGTATAACAGTGCAGCCAGCACCCCCATGTGGCCTGGCCCTCCCTGAAGACCTGGCTTTGGGGTGGGTGAAGGGCAGCAAACCTGATTCTAAAACAGTAAGCCCATGTGCTAGGAAACCCCTCACAGGGTGATATGTCATACCAGCCACAGGGACAGCACTGAACAGCTTTCTATCCTGTGCCAAGTGCCCAAAAGCGCGATTTGGCCCATTCTTGCCTGAGGAAGAGAGCAGCCCAGGTCAGCTGCTATCATAGCCAGTTGCCATCCTCGCTGACCTTCACACTTGCCATCCTCCTGTCCACACCAGCACACAGGCAGGAGTGCGCAGAGACACCTCCCATAGGTACAAACATTTTCTGCTCCATACATGAGTCACCTTGATCCTCACCTCTCTCCAGACAGGTGCCATGGAGCTTGTCCCCAACTTGGTCACGGGCGAGGATAATACTCTTTCAATGCTAACCCAGGTAGGCCCTTACACATGGCAGAGACAGGAAGCACAACAAGAGGCCAGTTACTTCTGGCCCTCTTTAGACACCACCTAGACTGTGATGGATGAAACCGCAACGTAGTGAGGAAAAACACCAGTCACAGCTCTGCTAGAGAGGGCTGTCCAACAGCCCCGCACCCTCCAGCCCGGGTCCTGACCTGGCTCGCAGAGAAGGAGGCTCTATATTTACTTGTTAGGACAACAGGCTAGTGTCTTTACTGCTAGGAATGAAGCAAGATACACCATGAGCCCATGAGCTTCAGGATAAAAAAGCACAATCTCAAACCTGGGCCCTCCATTTACTAGCTGTGTCACCTGGAACAATGGCTTGACCCTCAAAGCCTGTTTCTTTTTTTTTTATTATTATAAATTTTTTTATTTGCTTATATTGATTTTAGATGCAACCAACTGTTTTTCATTTAACTGGCTGTGTCTATTTTTTTCTTTTTTTAACTCTTATTGTATTTCAAAGCCTGTTTCTTCTTATATAAAACGGGCTCTAATGACAGTTACTCCCCCATGCACCTGCCATGAAGATTAACAAGTAACCTATGGGAAATACTCAGCCTGATGCCTTTCATGGACCAGGCACACATCCTGTCTCTGACACCCTCGTCTGGCCCTCCCATCAATTGCGCTGCCAAGTTCCCTGTGCTTCCAGGAGCTTGTTGAGTCCGATGTGACCTTCTTGCTATCACAGCAAATGAATTCTGAATCTTTAGACTCTAAACTAAACACAGTACCAATGAACTCAAAAGTGAGGGTTTACCTCCCACTCTGGACCCCCATGTTTTAGATGCCCAAAAGGGAGCTCGCTCACTAAGAGGCCTGGGCACTCTGCCTCCTCACAGGGACTGGGGATTCAACACCTGCTACCAATAACCCCAAACTGCCACAATGAGAGTGACCACGAAACAGAGGCAGGCCTCCACCTGAAAGGTGGCCTTTCCGTGGACACGCCAGGCAGTGAGTAACAAGGATGGAGTACACGCAGTGCATGGCAGGGTGAGTGCGCACCCATGCACGTGTTCAGGCCTGTATGTGTATGCACACAGGTTCCACTTAATAGGGACTCTTAAGGGCAACAGTGTGCAGAATTCCGTGAGTCTTCTGTGCCGTCTTTGCCGTGACTCTGTCTTTCCTACTTAAGGACAGTCTTCAGTAGGACTCCACCTTAGGATCTGTAGATACAGCGTACAGAGCCACAGCAACATCCAACACACTCACCCCCGCACACGTGAGGGTCCTCGTCCGATTGTGAATCTTGTTGTGAATATACATCATGGTTCCGTCCTGAGCCACACCATTGACTTTGACAGTCATAGGAAAGCTTGTCTGAATAGAAGTTTCTACAAAAGAAAACTGAGCATTAGAGACTACCTCGGGCCCATCCCATGGCAAGAGTGCCCACCAGGCTCTGCTGTGGCACTGGGGCCGGAACACAGCACTCACAAGCACTCTGAGGCTTCATTACCCTTTGCTATTGAAAACCTCACATTCACTCAGCAAAGGAAAGGCCTCGCAGAGATTCCACATCCAACCCACAAGTGACCTGGCCTGGGCCCAAACCTCCACTGCAAGCCCTAACTTTCACTTCACAAGGGTGAGAACTTCACAGCTAATGAAGTCACGGTAGTTATAATTTCCCATAGAAAATATTTCTAACTCTTATCAAAACATACTTTTGTTTTTCAGATTAGACTTTATTTTTCTAATTATACTCACAGACTCTCTCAGACCAATTCACTCTAGCAGGGCCTGCCCTGCAACTCCCTGGAGCCCCTGCCCACAAGCCTGCCAAGCCAGTGGGAATTTTAGTGACTCTTTCGGCCCAGATTCACCCAACCCCAGCCTGGTGACTGTGTGGGAGAACTATCTACTTTCCTGCCCGCCTCTAGGCAACAAGCACAATCCAGAGCCCCCGTCCCCAAGACCTCCAAGCCAGTGGGTGAGAATTTCTGAGACTCTCTGCCCGATCCACCCCAGTCCAGCCAGCCCTGCAATTCCACAGAGCCCCTGCCCCCAAGCCCGCAGAGCGAGTAAGTTTTGTGACTCTTTCGGCTCCTGATCCAGCCCAGCACGGCCTGGTGAGTGTGTGGGAGAGCTTCAGCACTCCCTGGTGTACCCTGGGCCAGGGGCACAACAGAGGGGAACTACAGGCTCATAGTCTTCCAGAAGGGCTACAGCAAAAAACAGCTGAACACAATAGCCAGATCCAGGCCAGGGATAACTGGATAATCTCAAACTTAATAGATCGGCACCCGAATCTCATTACACGCTAAAGTTGTAACGGCACCAAAGATCAGAGGTCAGTGCTATACAAAATGACAAAGACAAGGAACAAAATGCAATCTCAGGACTCGAGCCCACCAATTATAAGTGCAGAGGACACTAGCTCAGCTCAAATGAATAAATTAACAGAGGTAGAAGAAACAACAGCAGAAAGGTATAGAGGAACTCAGACCAGAATTAATGCCCAAAAATAAAAAGAATAAATTTTTGAATACATAGCATCTGAAGTAATGAATCAAATTCAGAAACGTATGGGGAAAACCTAATGCCCACCCAGAAAAAGTGCAGAGAACACTAATCTAGCTGAAACATATGAATTAACAGTGTCATGAGCAAAGAAACAACAGCAGCAAGGTAATGAGGAACTCAGAACAAAAATAATTTCTGAAATAAAAAAAAAAAAATCTTTGAAATCATAGCATCTGAAGTAGAGAATCAATTCCAGGTATATATAGAGGAAACCCAATTTGGAAAAAAGCTACAATAAAGAATTACTACTACCTCTAAAGAAGACATTGATTAAAAAAAAAAAAAAAAGAACAGATTAGAAATAAGACGGATTCCTTGAATGAGCAATATAGGAAAGAAATAGATCACATGAAGCAGAGTCAAAGAAATATAAAAGAACTAAAAATCTCAATCATGAGTCTACAAAACTATTTGAGTGAAAGTGAAGACAGAATTTCACATCCTGAAGATGCTGGTGCAGCTAGTGAAAAGGCAAGAAAGGATCAATTAAAAACGAGGATGCAGGAAAAAATAATCCATCACCTGCAAGATGACACCAAGATGAACAATGTGAGATTAATTCGCATCAATGAAAATGAAGGAGTCAATACAAATGATATAAAAAGAATATGGGCAGAAGTAATAGCAGAAAACTTTTCAAATATGAGGAAACAATCCAACATTCAGGTAACTGAAGCATACAGAAAACCAAATAACTTCAAACCAACTAAAAACACACCGAGACATATAATAGTCAAGATTCCAGAAATCCAAAACAAGAATAATATACTGAAAGCTGCTAGAGAAAAGAAGCAGATCATATTCAAAGGAAAACTCATCAGAATTACAGCCGACTTCTCTTCACAAACCATGAAGGCAAGAAGAACATGGAGCAGAGTGCTTCAAGTTCTGTATGAAAACAAATTCAAGCCCAGACTACTATACCCAACAAAACTCTTTCAAGTTTGATGGAGAAGTGAAATACTTCCATGACAAAGAATAAACTAAAGAATTTCATGATGATAAAGCCATCCCTACACAGGCTACTGAAAGATGTTCTAGAGAGGGACTACAATGACCAAAACTTCACGAATGAGAACAGAAGGAACTCATTAAATAGAGCAAAAAATTAAACATAGGATAAAAAGGAGTAAACAACAGCAGGTAAATAACACGACAATCATAAGTCAACACATTTGAATTATAAGCATCAATGGTAATGGACTCAATTCACCAATTAAGAGAAATAGACTGGCACTAGATTAGGAAACAAAACCCAACAATATCCTGTATACAAGAAACACACTTAACTCAAAAAGACATTCAAAGGATAGAAAACAATGCTACATGCCCCAGCACCTCACAAAAAAATAGGACTAACAATTCTATTCCCAGACAAGAAAGATCAAATGAAATAAAAAGGCCACTATATACTGGTTAGGGAAAAAATTCAAGAGGAAGAGGTAACACTCATAAATATCTATGCACCAAGCACAGGAGCACCCAACTATGTAAGATAAATCTTAATGGACATGAAAACTCTAATATCCAAGACCACAATCTTAACAGGAGACTTTAATACCCCATTATCTCAAAAACACAGGTCAACCAGACAAAAATTAGCAACAGAGTAGCAGAACTGAAGCAGAGCTTGCAACAAATAGACCTGGTGGACATACACAGTGTTCCACCCAACCACAGCTGAATACATATTTTCTTTAGCTGCACAGAGGTAATTCTCTAAAATAGATTACATACTAGTCCACAGGTCATGCTTAAGTGTATGCAAGAAAACAGGTATTATTCCATGCATATTATCTGACCACAATGCAATGAAACTGGAAATCAACGAGAAAAGAAACCAGAAAAACCTGCTAAATACATAGAAATTAAACAACAAACTATTCAGCAATCAATGGGTCACAGATGAAATTAAACAAGAAATTAATTTCTCCAATTCAATGAAAATTCAATCACAACTTATCAGAATTTATGGGATGTGATGAAAGCAGTTCTCAAAGTGAAAATCATGGATATGAACTAATACATTAGGAAAACAGAATGGGAACAAATAAACACACTAAAGCGACATCTCCACCATCTAGAAAAGGAAGAGAAAACCAAACCCAGAGCCCAAAGATGGGAAGAAATCATTAAGATTAGAGCAGAAATTAATTCAATTGCGATTAAGAAAACAGTTCAAAGAATCAATGAATCAAAAACCTGGTGTTTTGAAAAACTAAATAAAATCAATAAGCCTCTAGCTAATCTCATCAAAAAGAGGAAAGAAAAAATTCAAATGCAAACAATAAGGAATGAAAAAGATGAAATCACCAGAGACCCAGTGAAAATTCAGAAGATTATCAATAGCTACTTTAAGAATCTTTACACTCATAGAACAGAAGATGTAGAAAAAATGGACAGATTCCTCGAAAGGTACAAATAACCAAAACTGAATCAAGAAGATAGAACAACTCTCAATAATATAGTAATAGTCAATGAGATATGAAACATAACAAAAAACCTGCTGACAAGGGAAAGTCCAGGTTCTGATGCATTCACAGCTGAATTCTACAAGAAATTTATAGAAGATATAATCCCTATACTCCTCAAACTCTTCAATGAAATTGAAAAGGAAGCAGTTCTCCCAAAATCATTTCTGGAGGCCAGTACTATACTGATTCCAAAACCAGGGAAAAACACAACTAAAAAAGAGAACTACAGGCCAATCTCCCTCATGAACATAGATGCAAAAAATCCTCAATAAAGTCCTAGCAAATAGAATACAGCAAATCATCAAGAAGATCATACACCATGACCAGGTAGGATTCTTCCCAGGGATCCAATGATGGTTCAATATTAGAAAATCTATAAATGGAATACACTATATTAATAGACTGAAATCTAAAACCCACATGATCATCTCAATTTACACAGAAAAAGCTTTTGACAAAGTCCAACACTCATTCATGTTCAAAGTTCTACAGAAAATTGGAGTACGAGGCCTCTACTTCAGTTTGATAAAAGCCACCTATTGTCCAATAGCTATTATCATTCTAAACGCGGAAAAACTGAAATCTTTTACTCTTAGATCAGGTAGAAGACAAGGATGTCCTCTATCACTCTCCTCTTCAATATGGTTTTGGAATCATTAGCAACAGCCATTAGACAAGAGGGAGAAATAAAAGGAATAAGAATAGGTAAAGAAGAAGTTAAATTATCACTATTTGCAGATGACATGATACTTTACTTGGAAGACCCAGAAAACTCCATAAGAAGCTACTAGAATTGATACACAAATTCAGTATCATAGCAGGATACAAAGTCAATACTCAAAAGTCAATAGCATTCCTCTACACAGATAACAAACACACTAAGGGAAACTATCGAAACAATACCTTTTACAATAGCACTACGGAAAATGGAATACCTTGGAATTCACTTAACCAAGGAAGTCAAAGATATTTTCACGGAAAATTACAACACCCTAAGAAAAGAGATTATAGAGGATTTGAGAAAATAGAAAGATATTCCATGTTCCTGGATAGGAAGAACCAACATCGTGAAGATGGCCATACTCCCAAAATTGTTGTAAAGATTTAACGCAATCCCTATCAAACTGCCACCAATATACCTCCCAGACCTAGAGAAATCATTCCTAAAATTTATTTGGAACCAGAAAAGACCTAGAATAGGAAAGGCAATCCTGGCCAACAAAGACAAGGCAGGAATTATATTACAAAGCTACTGTGATAAAATAGACATGGTATTGGCAATAAATAAAGATAGCCTCTTTAACAAATGGTGCTGGAAAAACTGGCTTTGTACATGCCAAAAACTAAAACCTGACCTAGGTCTATCACCATGCACTAAGCTAAAGTCAAAATGGATTTAAGATCTAAACATTAAATCAGAAACAATCTCCTGGAATAAGAAGTAGGAGGAACTCTTGAAGACAGAGGGGTAGGCAAAGAGTATATGAGTAAACACATATTCGCACAGGAAATACTTGAAAGAATTAACAACTAGGATCAATTCTTGAGAAGTTTTTGCACGTCAAAAGAAATTGTCAACAAAGTGAAAAGACAACCCACAAATTTGAAAAAAATTGTAACTTATAAGAACTCAAAGGTTTGCTCTCTAGAATTTATAAAGAACTAAGATACATTAGAGCCCTCAAACTTTAAGACCCAATCCAGAAATTGGCATCTGAGATGAATACACACTTCTGAGAGGATGAAATTAAACAAGTGAATAAATACATGAGAAAATGCTCCTCATCACTGGCCATCCATGAAATGCAAGTTAAAACAACACTGAGATGCCATCTCACTCCAGAAAGAATGGCAACAACAAATGTTGGAGAGGATGTGGGGAAAAGGGAACACTTCTCCACTGCTGGTGGGAATGTAGACTGGTGCAACCACTGCGGAGATCAGTGGGGAGACTCCTCACAAAACTAGGACTGGAAATCCCATTCAAAATGGCTATCCCCCTGCTGGGAATTCTCCAGCATATATGTGTACCTATGTTCATAGCAGCATAATTTGTGACAGCCAAATCTTGGAAACAAGCAAGATGTCTGTCACATGAGGAATGGTTGAAAAAGATGTGGTATTTCTATATAATGGAGTATTACTTAACTATAAAGAATGATAAACTTGAAGCATTTATATTTAAGTGGATGCCACTCGATCATATACTCATGAGTGAAATAAACCAGATACACATATGCAAATATCATAATGTCTCCCTAGTATAAGAAATCAAAAGAAGAAATACAAATAGAAAGGTATAACAACAACTACAAAGAAGTAGTTAGTCAGATAGCTAGGGTAAACTGAACTGCATATGTTTCAGGGTAATAATCAGCTTCTCTTCTGGATGGTTAATAACTAAGTGTGTAGAGCAAAAATTGGAGAAATGGAAGGGCTGCAAGGTCAGCCAACATTTTGGCCCTAGCCTTTCAAGGTGAGTGAAGACTCAGGACATAGGAGAACTTGTTCTGTAACACCATGAAACTCAGTTGTGCCCCTAATTTTCTGATCAAGAAGATTATGGAGCCACAGAGGAATGTGATCAATGATCTACAATGTGCCTAAGGAGAGTCACATGAAGAGAAAACTTTCTCTAAGGCTTTCACAGAGTAAACTGGTCAAGCAATGGCCATGACTGAT
Source organism: Ctenomys sociabilis (assembly GCA_004027165.1). Taxonomy (NCBI): domain Eukaryota; kingdom Metazoa; phylum Chordata; class Mammalia; order Rodentia; family Ctenomyidae; genus Ctenomys; species Ctenomys sociabilis. The sequence continues at coordinate 42,665 of PVKA01001428.1, read as the reverse complement.
ACACATGGCTGACCCTGACAAAAGATCTACAGAGTAAGGTACAGGGTTACAGGATAAACCCTGAGGGGACTTGCCTGACCTCATCAGATACAAAAGTTACATTTTTTGTTATATAGGTCTTGCTTTAGCTCAGTCTTAAGCATGTAGCAGAAAAGTATAAAAACGAGGTATATAAAATAAGGCCATAATAATAAGGTAAGCTGTAAATGGCTCTAGTCAACAACTTCTTTCGATAATTCACTATTATTGTGGACTGCTGGACTGTGTTGGATTGTTTTGCTGAATTCAAGCACCTATAATAATTGAATGACAATAGAATACCCATCTTGGACAGAACTAAACAAAAAAAAAAGGCATATAAAGGAAAAACCATTCTGTGTTTGTATAAACAGTATAGTTAGGATAAATTTGCAGTACTTTTGCGTAATTCTATGAAAAGAAATGTTTGCACTAATAGTGTCTGGACAGGATGTCCTGTCTGCTTCTTGTACTATGGATAACCACTAGGATGATAACAATGTAAAAATTATTAATTATTGCAACTGTATTATAATTCAGCTCTAAAAAAAAAAGGTATACAGCTACATTCTCTTAATTCGTTGATTAGAGGCATCTGCTCTAATAGTGTTTGTAAATAGAATATCATGTATACACCTTATACAACAAAAAGCACTACAAAAACAATATACAATGTATTAATTATTGAATCTGTCCTACTAATTTGATTTGAAACAGCCTCTTTGTTATTTGTTCTTCAATAAAATAAAATTATATTCTCAATAGCATCAAGGAAAATTAAATAATAGTAATTAATCTAAGCAAGAAAGTGAAAGATCTCTAAAATGAAAATCATATCATTTTGAAAAAGGAGATTAGAAAATAGAAAGATACCCTATGTTCCTTAGTAGGCAGAACCACCAGAATCAAAACAGCTATACTTCCAAAACTCATACAAATTTAACACACTTGCATTCAAAATACCAATGGCATTTCTCACAGATCTACAGAAAACAAGCCTAAAATTCATAGGGAACCAGAAGAGACCCAGAAAAGCAAAAGCAACCCTGAGTAACAAAAGCAGAGCAGAAGACATCACTATTCCAGATCGGAAGTTATAATACAAAGGTACAACTATAAAAACAGCACGGTATGGACACAAAAGTAGACATGTGGATCAATGGAACAGAACAGAGGGTGCAAAAACAACCCCAAGCACATTCGGCTATTTAGTCTTTGATGAAGGGGCCAGAAACATGCATTGGAGGAAAACAGTCTCTTTAATAAATAGTACTGGGAAAGCTGCACATCCACATGAAAAAGATAGTACAGACCCATATGTCTCACCACATACCAAAACTTGAACAAAATAGATCAAAGTTCTAAATATTAGACAAGAAACAATCCACTGGAAGACAGAATACATAAAGCTCTTGCAGACACAGGAGTAGGCAACGATATTGTGAACAGTAGCCCAATGACAAAAGAAATAACACCAAAAATCAACAAATGGATTCCATCAAATTAAAAGCTTCTGCACAGCAAAGGAAACAACCAGAAGAGTGAAGAGACAACCTACAAAATGGGGCAAGGTTGCTAGCTTTTCTTTAGACAGAGGACTAAAGTCTAGAATAGAACAGACACTTCTCAGAATTACAAACGGGCAATAAATACATGAAGAAATGTTCAAAATAAGTCACTTTGAAAAAGGAGATCAGCAAATGGAAAGATACCCAATATTCCTAAATAGGCAGAACCACCATAGTCAAAACAGCTATATTTCTAAAACTTATACAGACTTAACATACTCTTTATCCCTAGTCATTAGAGAAATACAAATTAAAACAATAATGAGATTCCATCTTATTCCAAAAAGAGTGGCTATCAAGAAATCAAATAATAGTAACTGGCATGGTGGTGCACATCTGAAATCCTAGGTCTTGGGAGGCTGAGGCAGGAAAACCAGCCATTCTGAGCTGCATAGTTCAAGCATAGCCTGAATTACACAGAGACTCTGTCTCAAAGGGAAAAAAAAATAAGAGAGAGAGAGAGAGAGAGAGAGATCAAATAATAACAAATGCTGACAGGGAAGAGAGAGGTTCTGTATTGTTGGTGGAAACCCAAACTAGTACAATCACTCTGGAAATTAGTATAGACATATCACAAAAAACTTAAAATAGAAATTCCATTTAACCCGCATGTGGGCATGTGTGTTCACGTTAACCACTTCAACTGCTATTATTAACCTTCTAGGTATCTCCCTAGATATCACAGTGACACATACACACTGATATTTACATCCACAATTCACAACAGCTCTTGGAAATGGCCTATCCTTCAACAGATGAATGGACAAAGAATATCGCATGGCTTCTCTTATGTGGTTTCTGTGATATGTGAAACCCAAAATGTAAACAACGATCAAAATAAATGAGAAAAATAATAAATAGGGAGATCTTTTTCACATGGAAAAGGGAATAAGGAAGGGGAAGAAAGAGGAGAAAGGGGGATAGGGAAAAAACCAAAGAATTGAAGCAAAACAAAACATAGAAATGGAGCCTTTGCAGCAAATGGGAAAAGGATCAAGAGTTGGAAGAAGTGAGGCAGAAAGGGAAGGCACAGGAAAAAGAGAATTGAGATGTATTATGTACGAGTGACAATTCCAAGATGAATGTAATCATACATTTTTAAAAACAGTAACTATATTCTCATTATAAAAAATCAAGAGAACAGGGCTGGTGAGATAGCTCAGCAGACAAAGTGCCTGCTCAGGCAAGCACAGGGACCAGGGTTCCATGCCCAGCACCCCATGCCCCACTGGCCTTGCCTCCAGGTACGCTGAGGTGGCCGCTGAGGCCCGGTATGGTGGTGCACACCTGTAATCCCTGCACTGGGGAGGCTGAAAAGGAGGATTACTATGACTCCGAGCTGTGTAGTGAGATCCTGTGCCAAATGCATAATCAATCAATCAGAGAACAAAAAATACAAAAATGGCACCAAGCATTTACAATTCCACCACCTAGATGCAACTATAACATTTTGTGCACACCCCCGTGGGCCATTTTCTAAACTTACAAATACATAATGATAAAATTTATTTTTACTTTTTAAAATATTACCAAAAAGGGCAACTCTTTGTAACACGCATTTTCTCTATTTCACTCACTATACTCATAGGGTTATCTACCCAAATTCTTCTCAGAGTCCTTCACAGAAAATAAAGTGGCTGACAGGCTTCTTAGTTCTCTCAAGGACAATACAAACCCAGCGGCATTTAGGCGAGGGTCCTGTCAGCTGTGCATCACACACAATGGATGCCTCAGGGCAGGTTCCCATCCCTGGCACAGGCCACATCCTGGGCCGGCAATTCCCTTCTGTCCTCTGCATGGCACAGCATTTGGTACACCCTTGGCTCTGCTCATCTTCCCCAGCAGAGACTACCAAATGTCCCCAGACACTGCCACATGTCCCAGAGGGGCGTAATCACTGCTTTAAACATTAGGACTTCAAAGCCGGGCGTGGTGGTGCATGCCTGTAATCCCAGCACTCGGGAGGCTGAGGCAGGAGGATTGTTGTGAGTCCGAGACCAGCCTGAGCTACAAAGTGAGCTTAAGGCCAGCCTGAACTGTATAGTGAGACCCTGTCTCAAAAAGACAAAAAAAAAAAAAAAAAAAACATTAGGACTTCATTCCCTCCCAGATGTCCACTCAGCCAGGCTGTCAGGTGCTCTCTGGAGATATCAGAACTATATTTCCCATGGGGAGACACTTAAGTGGCCTTAACTTATTGCTGTTATAAACAGTAATGAGAATGCTTATACACTTATCTTTCAGCACTTGTCTAAATATGTTAAAGTCCTTTCAACCTCTTAAGTACGACAGCTTGGGTGTGGTGGCAGATGCCTGTAATCCCAGCACTTTTGGAAGCTGAGGCAGGAAGATTACAAATTCAAGCCCAATCTGGGCAATGCAGCGAATCCTTGTCTCAAAATAAAAAAATCACAGTCTGAGGCGGTAGCTCCGTGCAAAGGCACTGTTTCAAACCCCAGTATCATGCATGCACGCATGTACATACACACACACACACACACACACACACACACACTCAGTCTGCACTAGAAAATCATCCCCAAGTGTCAGGCCCATACCTTTTGATTGCTCCAACTCGACAACACATGTCAGCCACAGTTGCTGATTATATGTAGACAGTGGATTTGAACGTATTTGGATTGGCTTTAGCTGAAGTAAAAGAAAGCAATTCATGTGACCTTCTCATTGAAAAATATCACATCTTACCACACAAAATTTATATTTAGCAAAAAGGCTTGAGCATTAGCTCTGAACAAACATTGTCCTTTTGACAATGTAGAATGATGCTGCCTTCCAGAAGGAAGGACGCATTCTTAGCTGCTACTAATTCTCATTTTATCAAAACCTGAAAGCAGGTGGTTTCTACTACCTGGATCCTTAGGACAACACACTTCCTCAAACATAAGAAAAAGCCATCTTTGGGCTGGCCATATAGCTCAGCAGATGGGCCAGGGGTTCAATCCCCAGGCCTGCCATACTGGCCCCACCCCCAGGGTGCTCTAAGATGGCCAATGAGACTGGGCACACCTGTAATCCCAGCTTTGGGAGGCTGTAAACAGGCAGATCACTGCAAATTCGATCTACACAGTGAGACCCTGAATGCCCTGTGGACCGTTTCCTAGAAAAAAAGATAAAAAAAGGAAAAAGCTATCTTGGAGTAAAGAATGAAAAGAGCAGAATGAGGGACATAAAATAACAAAAAGACACCAACGAAGCATGTTCATATGCACAAGATAATGTGCCTCAATAATTATTTCTTCAGTATTACAGTAAGCCAGACATGTCACTGTATGTATGACAGCCCTTACTTTTTAGCTTTATCCATTAAAGTCTCAATGCCCTGGAAAGAAAAACTAGACAAGGCTATGTTGCCAGTGACCTTTGTGTAGTACCTTGTATGTTTTATTCTACTGTACAATACACAATAACATTCATCTTAGGGAGTCTGTGCCTGTACACAATGTCTTGCTGCTGCTTTCCCGCTCCCCCACCCCTGCCTTCAACCTGTTCTTTTCCTTATTTACAAAAACTGTGTTTACATTTTTTCTTGTCCCTTCTTTCCTTCCTCTTCCGCACTCCTTTGTTCACCTCATTTGAACATTTTCAACCCATTTCCCAATATCTCTTGTACATTTTCATCTTTATTTACACTTTGTTCCTCACACCAGAGAAATAATGCAGTATTCAAACATGTGTATTAAGAGCTGGCCAGAGAGCTCAGCAGACTGGGCTTGATCCCCAGTGTGCCGTGCCAGCCCTACGCTGGGGTGTGCTGAGATGGAGATTGAGACTGGATGTGGTGGTGTGCATCTGTAATCCCAGAGCTTAGGAGGCTGAAAACAGGAGGAATCTGATCTGTGTAATGAGATCCTGTAGATCCTGTACTAAATACGTTTAAAAAAAAAAAAAGTGTGTCCAATTTATTTCACTTAGGAGTATGGTCTCAACGTGCATCCATTTAGCTAGAAATATCTCAAGCTTATCCTTCTTTATGGCAGAGTAGCACTTCATGGTTAAGAAAAAAAAATTTTTTTTTATTCACTCATCAGCCAATGGTCATTTGGACAGCTTCCAAGATTTAGCTATTACAAACTGTGCTATTATAAACATGAGTGTGCATATATCTCTGTGGTACAATGCTTTTAATTCTTTTGGGAAGATACCAAGAAGAAAAATAGCTGGGTCAAATGTACCTCTGGTCCTAGTTTTTTAAGGAACCTCCACACTGATTTCCACAGTGGTTGTACTCCAACAGTACAGAAGGGCTCCTTTTTCCCCACAGCCCCTCCCGCATTTGTTATTAGTTGATTTCTTGATAATAGTTTGTTACGGTTTGTGTCTAGTTGTCCCCCCAAAGCCTCATGCAGTCATGGGGTGGGGACTTCTAGAGTTTGTGATCCACTGGGATTATGTGTGATACAAGGCCGGGATTATGGGTCTTAGTACTGCCGGGATTATGGGTGAGAGTACTACAACCCACCCTGGGGCAAAGAGCCTGAATGTAATACAAGAGAAAGACAGACTTTCGGCAGCTATTGCTCTTTGTTGTGGCTCCACCGCCATGAACTGCTGCTCTCTGCCATGTGCCATTCTGCCTTGGAGCCAGTCCAGTATGGAATGAAACCTGCAGTAACTGTGAGCTAAATAAACCTTTCCTTCTTTCATTTTGGGTGTCAGGTACTTGTCCCAGCAGCGAGAAGAGTAACCAAGGCATAACTATTCTTTCTGGAGTGAGATGGACTCTCAACATTAATTTGCATCTCTTAAATGGCAAGTGATATTAAATATTTTCCCATATATTCATGTGCTCTGCAGTATTTTATGAAACAATATTGGCATTAATTAGTGGCTTACAGCAGGGAGACACACTGGTTGTTTAACGTTCTGAAGCAGAACATCATGTGGAGATGTCATCTTTGCAAGTGAGTACTGCATTTTAATTGTATTGTAATGCCCAAAAAGGGTCTCAATAAACTCCTGACACCAAAGACTTGTTAAAAGTCAAGCAGCAAGGAAACCTATCAGAAGACAAGATACTGTCTTTCTGAAATGAGGAAGGTCTCTTGGAAGTAAGTCCATTCAGTGGGATGGCTGCTATGCTCAATGTCAAAGAGAAGCTTATACCTAGGAAACAGAAATATAGAAGACCAGCTACTGTCAGGGATCTCCGACTGGCAGCCACTCTCCATATCAAACCATCTGCTCAAGAGCTAAAGAGAATATAGGAGCATAAGAACTGAGTTGGATAAATATGATAAGAAAGGTTCAGAAACCTAAGTAATCATCATTAAAACTTATAAGCAAACTGTACTTAGAGATACAATGAATCTGGATGAGTGAATCACTCTTTGAAAATGAATTACTGTTCCTTTAGGGGTAGTACACCCATATTTCCTAAGTACCTAGGTATTTATTACAGCAGAAAAAATAATTTTAGCAAGTAAGAATCAAGAGGCCAGTAGCTGATAGTAGAATAAAAAATATATGCATTGAGCTTGGTGTGTGCTCAGTATAAACCACTGCCCAGCACTCCCAAGTCCCTGGGTTCAATCCCTGGGACCAGAAAAAGGAATGAGATACTGCTTCAGACACAAAGTACAGGCCAAGCCAGTCTACCTTCAAGACCCTCTTAGTGGGACCATTTCCCAGTGACCTGAAGTTCATAAGTTCCCACAACTCCACTTAACCCCAGCCTTACCTTTTTGCTATTATTTAGTGAAAAATTAGCTGCAGAAGTCTGGATCACTTTGGGTCCTAAAGAGCAAAAAAAAGAGAAGGAAAAAAGCACTTATGTCTATATCATAATTTACAGATTTAAATTTTCAAATGCCAAAAAACACTCATATATTATATCTATCATACTTTAGAGATCTCATAAATGTACGTAAAATACACAAACAGACACAGGTCAGCCACAGCGCTGTGCACCACAACTGCCCTGCACGGGTCAAGGCAGACCGGGACTTCCACAGCACCCCAGTGTCCAGTGCTCTCAATGAGGGTTCTCCCTTCAGCACATGGCACCAAGAAGGTGGTTGCTATGCTGACCCCCACTAAGTAGTCTGTGAAGTACAAAGAATTCTTCCAAACCACAAAGACACACACATGTATTCATTTAATTAATCCAGTCTTGCAAAAACATTTTATTAAAAAGAGAAATAAAACAAAGCATGATATATGCTAACATAAGCATCCAAGAATAAGTCTTTTGCTGACAGAAGTAAGAGATACAGAGGTTGCACAAGGGCCGACCAGGTAACTCAACAGACTAAAGCACTTGCTTAGGCAGAGCGCAGGGGTTGGGGTTCAATCCCCAGGCCTGCTGTGCTGGCCCTGCCCGCAGGGCAAGCTGAGATGATGATTGAGACTGGGCATGGTGGCATAAGTCTGTAATCCCAGCGCTTGGGAGGCTGAAAACAGGATAATCACTACAAGCCTGATCTACATAGTGGACCCTGTAGACGTGTACACCCTGTACTAAATACAAAAAAAAAAAAAAGAAAAAAGAAGTTACACAAATTCCGTTTTCCTAATTTTTTTTTATCATGGTAAAATATAACATAAAATTAGCATTACTATGTTACCTTTTATTTTCTTAGACAGGGACTGCTTTACAGTTCAGGCTGGCCTTAAACTCACTAGGGAGCCCAGCCTGATGTCCAACTCACATCAATCCTCCTGTCGCAGCCTCCCGAGTACTGGGGTTACATGAGTGTGCCACCACACACAGCCCATCTTAACCAATATTAAGTGCATAATTCAGCCGTATTAAGTACATTCACACTGTGCAACCATCACTACTGTGCAGACCCATAACTTTGTTTTGTAAAATTGAAACTCTGTCCCTAAAAACAGTAACTCCTTATGCTGCCTCTCCTTAGCCCCTTGCAAACACTTCCTACCTTCTCTCTTTCTGATCTGTATGTCCCGATATATCTCATGTAAGTAGAATGACACCGACACCATATTGGTCTTTTGTGACTAGCATATGCCACTTCACATAACGTCAAGATTCATCCACATAGTAGCATGTATACAAATTTCCTTAAGGTTGGGTAATTTTCATTTTGCCTATCTATTCATCTATCAATAGACTCTTAAAACTAACTTCATAGTTTTAGGCATTATCAATAATGCTGCTGTAAACATGAGCATACAAATATCTCTTCCTTGGACAGGCCAAATAGCTCAGTGGATTAAAGCACAGGAGCTTGATCCCCCAAGCCTGCCTTGTTATCCCTGCCCCCAGGCGCACTGAGATGGCAATTGAGACTGCAAGAGGTGACATGCTCTTGGGAGGCTGTAAACAGGGGGATCACTACAAGTCAGATCTAGTAGTGAGACCTTGAACACCTTTCCCTAAAAAAAAAAAAAAAACACACACACACACAAAAAAACAAATATCTCTTCCTCAAGACCCTGCCTTCATTTCTTTTGAATACATACCAAGAAGCAGAACTGCTGAGCCATTTGGCGCTATTTTCTTTTCCTTTTTTTTTTTTTTTTGGCGGAACTGGGGATTGAATTCAGGCCCTTGCACTTGCCAGGGAAGTGCTTATTCCACTGAGCCGTCTCCCCAGCCCCAGATTTGGCACTATTTTCATAGAACATTCTTTTCTATGACTTCAATTTATCCATGTCTTTGGATCTAACGTACATTTTTCTGTAGAGAAAATGTAGTCTAGATTGTGGTATTTTCTTTTTTTTTAGATCCACTCTGAACTCCGATGACAAAGTTTAATTCATTTACATTTAAAGTAACTATATATTAGGAGGGGCTCACTCTGTTAGCTTTTGGTATGCCCTGATTTTTCTATGCATTTCTGTTCACATGCCTCATACCTTTTCTGTCCCTCACTTAACACCAAAAAGTTGTAACATTCTAAATTAAGTGTTTATCAGCTTCACATTAGTAATATCCGAAACTTCTACTCCTTTAACAGCTCTATCCCAGTCTTCTAACTGTTGTCACAACTGTGACAAAAATTTACATGTGTAAATGTTATTTTGTGTCAAAAAACATAAAATAATTTTACTGTATTAGTCTATGATATTATGCATGCAAGAAAATATAGATTTACAAGTCAAAAATACTATAATGGCTTTTTAAAATAGGGTATTAGTCTCTTAAATCATGTAAGAAACAAATCGTATTCTAATACTACTGTCAGGGTAGCATGAGCTTTTTATAATCCTCACTGGTACCTTTACTGAGACTACAGCTTTGAATTACTAGGCAGGTCCAGTGGTTACTCCCTCCACTTAGGTTTAGCTGGGAAAGTCTTAATTTCTCCTTCACTTTTAAGGGATGCTTTTCTCAGATACAAGATTCCTGTGGAACGCTCTTTTAGCAGTCCAAAGTCCACTGCCTGCTGGCACCCAGAGTTTTGGAAGAGATTTGAATAACCTTACTGAAGAGCTTCTGGGTGTGATGAGCCCATCTTGCTGTTCTTAGGATCCTTTTTGTTTCAGCTTCCTACAGTATGATTACAAGGTGTCTAAATGTGGGATCCTTTGAGTTCAGCCCACTCTGGGCCTGCTGAACTTATTAGATGCAGCTGGGAATACAGGCCTGTGCAACCATGCCTGGTTTCAGTGGCCAGCTCAACACATCTAGGGGTGTGGGGTTGGTGAGGCAGATGGTGCCAGGTATCAAACCCTGGCAGGTACTTTAGTTCACTGAGCAACAGCCCTACAAGATTCTTATTCTTACCATCAATCTGCAGAGCTTTGGCCTTTAAAGAAACAGCTAAAGAAAACCACTGTTAATCTGGAATTAACCAGATTTGTTCTAAAACATATCTTTCTTAAACTGTGATGCCAGTTCTCTGGGCTACCTCAGGGCCCACCCCAGCCAGGAGCCAACAACAATTTTCCACCTGAACACAAGGAGTTGGGTATGAGACTCCCACACAGCACAGTGAGACGTAGCGGGATGTGCTTGTGAGCACTGAGAAGGAAAATGTCTCCACTTAGGAAGGAGGTCTAGACCCATAATGGGGTTTTTCAAAACACATTTACAATCTGAAGAGACTCCTGACCACTAAGTGAGGCAAGGTAGCCTGGCTTTCCTGGAAAGAGCTAGGAAATGGCAATTAAACTTGGACCCTATCTTAGCTAACCGGGCTTTCTGTATCGCATTATACTTACAAGCAAAGTGAGGGTGACTAACCAGTGGTCCTTAAAGTACTCTTAACTGAAGTAATAACAACCTTGCCACAGAAAATATTAGGAAGAGAGTGCTTCTGATAGACATTTTAAGAGACTACATGACTGGGCCACGGGGGCTTGATATTCAGTTAAACATCATTCTGTCTATGAAGAATTTCTGTGTGAGCTGGCTGAATAAGCACACTCTGTCCCCCTCCCCCAGTGCAGGTGGGCCTTGTCAAATTTACTAAAGGCCTCAGTAGAAGGGAGAACCTTCTCCCCCTACTCGGGTCCTGGCTTTGAGCTAGAACATCAGTCTTCTCTCCTGCCTTTGGACTGAGGTTTGACTGGGACTTAAGATAGTCAAGTAACCTGATTCTCAGGCCTGCAGCCTCAACTGAACCATACCATCTGCACTCTAGGCTGTCCAGCTTGCTGACTCTGACCTCTAGACTTTGCAGCCTCTGAAATGTGAGCCAATTCTCTTACAATAGAAAGAGACAGAGACAGAAAACACTCCCCTGAGAACACACAGTGTTCTGTGAAGTGAAGGAAAGGGATGTGGAAATCCTGATGCCATTTTTCCTATATCAGTCCTAGTGTATCACTTTTCTTTTCAGAGGGGAGAATACTGGATGTAATCCGAGAAGTCTGAGACTAGATGGCTGTTGTTTGTGTGTAGGTGTGCCCCCAAAGCCTCGGGCAGTCTCCTGCTGTCTCTGGAGTTTGTGATTGATTATTGTGGGTGTGGGTGCTGCACCTGCCCTGGGGCAGGTGATTTGCATGACAATGTAAGGTGGGAAGAGAAGTCAGCTGCTTGAGCTGCTGCTACCCCTCCTTTTGGGCTCTGGCTCTTGGCCACCCCCTTGAAAATTTGCTTTCTGCTGTGCTGCTCTGCCTTGGACCTGGCTGAGTATGGAGTCAAACCTCCAGTAACTGTGAGCTAAATAAACTTTTCTTTCCTTCATTTTGAGTGTCGGGTATTTGTCCCAACAACAACAGAAGAGTAACTGAGACAATGGCCTAAGGAAATAAAAACTGAAGACCGATGAGACTAGAAATCTAAACTAAATTGGTGTCATTCATGCAGTCTTTACTCCATGACCTAACAGGACAAGAAGTTGGCTGTAACCCCCATTGCCACCCCACCACCACCACGGACAGTAAGTGAGCAAAACGGCCACTCTCTGCCCTCAGCATCCCCAGTCCATTCACAGCACAAGTTTCAGTTGAGGTAAGAAAGTAGCCTTCTGAAGCACAGATGTTTATGAGGAAGGTTAAGTTTCACTGCCAGTTACCCTTTGATATTAAGTGCATCAGTGAAATAAACAGCTCCCAGAAATCACTCAGTGAAACTTTACTTAAAAGGATAAAGAAAGAAGGCAGGTGTGGTAGTGCAGGCTGGTGACTCCAGCTACTGGGAAAGAAGGCTAAGGCAGGAGAATCATAAGTTCAGAATCAGCCTGGGTAACCTAGCAAGACCCTGTGTCAAAATAAAAAGGACTGGGGATGTAACTCAGTAGAGTGCCCTGGGTCCAATTCTCAGTATGAAGGGGAAGAGACAGGGCAAGGAACGGAAGAGAGGAAAGAAGAACAGAAAGAAAGAAATGAAAGAGAAACAGCTATTCTCCAACATGTACCTGTTGCTGCCCTCTGGACAGGATTGAGACCCAGTTTCTGAAAACCTTGTAAAAACTACTGAAAGCCATTTGGGTCTGTGTTTTTGGTCGGAGGGGAAGGACAGTGGCCAACCTAGAGCATTTCAGAGGCTTTTTTCATTCGAGCCCAGATCATCACAGTGTAGCTCTTCCCTCCCAAACAACTTACCATGGAGCAGCAAGGTGCCTTCGAGGCAAGGGCAAAGGCACAGCTGCAGGCACCCAGCTGGAACCACCAAACTGCTGCCAGCCATCCTGTTGGGGCCCTGCCAAGGCTCAAGGGGGTCACCAGAGCACCTCCTGGGCCCCTACTCCACTATCATTCCATCCTTATAACTCTGATCCTCAGCTTTATTCACTGCACCAAGATGCAGCCTGTCTATCCATCAGGGAGTGGATTCTGGATTCCACAGAACACAACAGACCAGGAATGTTTACTTGGCCAGTAAATGGCAGGTGACCAGGCTGCCAGTGCTGCCAAGCTGAGGTGGGGGTCTCTGGTTGCTGGCTAGGACACGGCCATGGGGACCTGGCTTGCTCACTGAAGCACAGGGCCAGCCCCATCTGCCCTGTGGCTCAGGGGGAAGGGGCTCACTTCTCCCCACACTGGACCACAAGGGAAACAAGAGGCAGTCTGGGATGGCTGAGACACGGACACCACTGGGGCTGGGAAACAGGAAATGATGGCATGCATAGAAACTGAACTTACCTTTGATCCCAACAAAGACAGTCAAACCAAAGCAGATGAAGAAGACCACAAACACGAGCACAAAGTGGCGCTTGGATAGGGTGTAGAGCCGCATGGGTGCCAGCCTGAGGAGAGAAGCCAGGGTGAGGGACAGTCAGAGAGATGCAAAGAGCCCATGAAGAAATCTGCAAGGTCCACAACCCCTGCAGGCCTCCACCTTCTCATTCTAAGCCTTCACCTCAAATGTAGACCTGCTTCAAAACCAGCTGACTACTCTGGGACCCTGGTGACTTCTTCAGGAATCAGATCGTTCTTGTCTTTGGGGTCAAGCCCCTCCACCCTGATCTGCAGAGGTATGTCAAACCCAACCCTCACGACAGAACATGGGTGGCTTCTCTGCTCAACAGTACACATGGCACCACAACACAGAGGGGGCTGCCCCTCTCTCTCACACACAAATACCTCTCTCTCTCTCTCTCTCTCTCTCTCTCTCTCTCTCTCTCTCTCTCTCTCTCTCTCACACACACACACACACACACACACACAAACACACACCCTCCCACAAGAGTATAGAGCCTGACACTCACAACCACAGGGCTTAATAGGAGTCTTGGTGAGCCAGGCTCTGAAGGCCTCCCTGAGGACCCATCCCTAGCCTAGCTGGAGTGCCAGAGGCTGCTTTTGATACCCACAAAGCAATAGCCTGCAGAACTCTGTGAGTTAGGCCAGCCACCAAGGAAGCCCACTCAGAGGGTGAAGTCCAAGAAACCTGGTCAGAAGATAACGCAGGGGTGTGAATAGGAATCACTTCTTCCTCAGTGCTATATAAGGACAAGCAAACAAGTTTGTAAAGGGCCAGATGACAAATACCTGTAGCTTGTGCACACTACAGGTACGTGGCTCTGCCTTCCACGGTGGCCAAGCACCAAGTGCAGGCTCATGTCTGTGTTCCTGTTAACTTCACTTATACAAGGATGTGGGTGGGGCTTAGCTGACCAACTTCCCCAAAGAGATGGACCCCAAACCATGGAACTGAGCCTGGCTGTGGCTTGGCTTTGCTGTCCATGTGTGGCAGGCAGTTCTACACTTTTCTGGCTGGGACGGAGAATAGCAGAAAGGACCTGACTCTTGACAGTCGTGGTCTGAGAAGGAAGAAAAGGTTGTGGACTCTTCATTTGTGCACACCCTCCCTTAAACGTGCAAAACTGGGCAGACAGTCTCAGGGCAAAGGTGAAGTCCACAAGTCACTGTGGCTCTGACGTGGCCTTGCTGACACCAAACGGCAAATGTGACCACAGAGGATGTGTACACTGCTCAGGAAACTTTCAGACCAGTGTCACTGGGCTCACTGAGGGACAGCACCAGTAAAAGCTTCTCTGGGAGCCCAGTCCAAATGCTGACCCACAAGCGATCCTGCCTGGCATGAGAACAGAAGCTAGTCCTATATACACGGACTGATCTGAGCACCGAGGACTTCTGCATTAGGGAGAGAGCCACCGGGTCAAGGTCCAGTCCTCTTGATGAACCAATGGGGAAAACGAGACCTGGAGACCACAGAGATGCCCCAGGCGTCGCAGCTCCAGGCTTTGGCAGTGCCTGCACTCGAGTTCTGTGACTGCCCTTCCGGAAAATCCCTGTGGAATGTCAGCCTGGAGAACCAGCATCTCCTGTGACTGTCTTGTCACCCCGGGTCAAGTCTGCTTTGCACAGTGTTTAGTACACAGAGGGCCAAGGGCCATTCTATATAATTTTGGGGAAAAATCATTTCATAATTACATATGACTAGGGCTTGTCTGAGGCCTAGTACTTCTCCATGCGAGCTCATGGCAGCAAACTGAAATGGAACGCCACGTGCTGCAGGTCATAGTTGAGACCTCTGCAGTCCAGTGAGGCTGTGATGCCCCAGGGCAAGATCACATAAGCTGAAGGCATTAAAAAAAAAACAAGGTTTTACCTGGGGGGAAAGGACAAACTTTAGTAAACTGCCATCTCTGCCCACCTTCCACATCCACATAAGGGGTCTGAGTCATTCAATAATCCCACCCCACTTTCGTCAGTGTAAATGTGAGGGATGAATACCAAGGTTCTGGCAGCCTCGCGGCCTTCGCTCCCCCTAACAACTGGTCATCCCAGATTCCTGCTGCATTGCTATTTGTCTCTTGCTCTTTTTTCACTGCGCACTGAGACACCCTGAAGGAAACTGGGGATGCACTGCAGGGTTCTCCACTGGTGCTCTACTCTAGAGAAAGTTTTCTGTGTAACTGTACAGGACACTTTGATGGTGAAAAACACACAAAGCTAGAGTGACTGGCTGGTGGGGATATGCCAACAGAGTTCAGCTATGGTACAGCACTGGTGCTGACATGGTACCAGTTTTGATCCATGTGCCAGGTTACCTGAGACACCAACATCAGGGCAAGCTGAGAGAAGGTCCACAGAAGCACTCTGTGGTCTGGGCCACTCTGCTATGAGTCTAAAACTGTTGTGAGAAATTCCACCAAGCCACACACAAAACTTTCCCATTAAACCAGCCTCAGGGATCTGTCCCTGGGCATAGGCACTGTCCCAGGCCTGAGCAGCAGCCCCCAAGCAAGAACCGAAACCAGAGAAAAACAGAGTAAGAATCAGAAGCAGAGAAGCAGAAGCAGAATGAGAATCATTAAACGTTTTGATTTTTAAAGCACATTACTGACCCCTAAAAGCACAGCTACTTGGAAGGAAGGCCAAGAAGCCATTAAGAAATGGCACTGCAGCACAAGGCAAATATGGCAGACTACAGATTGACAAGCTATGCGCCACCCTGGTCCTTGGAAGCCTCCATACTTTCCCTTACTTAAAATTTCCAATGACACTCAATTTATTAGAAAATTTCTAGGGACAGCAACCCAAAGGAAAAAAGACCCAGAGGCAAACTGACCCCTTAGCTTAAGAAACACAACCCACAGCATGGCCGACTGGGCAGCGTGGGCCACAGACTTGCCTTCTGCAGTCTTTGGTCCTGACAAATGGCAAGCCTTTCAAGGAGGCCAGGACCAGAATCCTGAGCCCACAGGGCTCAGGCACATCCCAGATGGCATCCAGACAGGGCAGCACTGCCTGGATTTCCCCACCTTGGTCCTGTCTCCTCTCTGCTTCCACCTGAAAGGGCTGCATCAGGTGTGGGGGTCTACAGCCATACCATTCTGAACACATCCCATCTCATCTGAGTCAGGTGGGGGATAGTGACCAATGCCTGCTATCCAGGTATTCTTGGAAGATGAGGAAAAGATCACAGCCTATGCAATTTAATGACAGTGGGACTGTCTTAAATTAAGAAAATAAAAGGCAGTGTTATGGTTTGTGTGTATTTGTCCCCCTAAAGCCTTAGGCAGTCATCAACAGTTTGTGAGTATCACAATCCAAGTTGGGATTATGGGTCTGAGTACTGGGGATTATGGGTATGAGTGCTACACCCAGTCTGGGAACACAGCCCGAATGTAACATAAGAGACAGACAGCTTTGCTCTTTGTAGCCACTGTTGTCACACCTCCCTTTTGCTCTCGCTGTTTTGCTGCCTTCCACTGCCATGAACTGCTGTTCTCTGCCATGTGCCAGTCTGCCTTGGAGCCAGATGTCTATGGACTGTAATTGTGAGCTAAGTAAACTTTTGCTTCCTTCATTTTGGGGGTTGGGTGTTTGTCCCAGCTACTGAGACAGGCATGGAGAGCCTGGGGATGCAGCACAGTGTGAAGGTACTGGGCTCAATTCCCAGTACCACATTGACTTCTGACTTTCATCACCCTGTCTCAGATATACTATAAGGTGAAAACTATTGCTCACAGTCAAAACAGCAACTCTACTTTGAGACACCAAAGTAAGCTGGATTAGATAGAAACTCTAGTTTCAGCTTTTTAAGGAATCTCCACACTGATTTCTACAGGGGGCGCACCAGCCTACACTCCCACCATCAGTGAGGAAGGGTTCCTTCTTCCTCACAATCTCACCAACATTTGTTATTGGTTGATTTCTTTCTTTCTTTTTTTTTTTTTTTGGTGGAACCAGGGATTGAACTCAGGCCCTTGTGCTTGCCAGGGAGGTGCTTATCTCCCCTAGCCCCGGTTGATATCTTGATGATAGCCATTTTTTCTGGGATGAGATGAAATTTCAGTGCTGGTTTAATTTGTGTATCCTGGAGGACCAGTGGTATTTAACTTTGTTTCCATACATTTATTTGCTATTTGAACTTCTTCATCTGAGAAATGTCTATTTATTTCAGAAAAGCCTCATTTCAAAAGGCTCATTTTTTGAATTGGATCTTTAGATTTGGAAAGTTTGCTTTTCTTTTTGTAATTTATTATATTTTCTAGATATTAGTCTTTTGTCTGAGGAATAGCTGGTAAAAATTTTTTTCCTGAAAAGAGTTAAAAGCATTATACCACATCAATATATGAATACCCATGTTTATAGCAGCACAATGTATAACACCTAAATCTTGGAAACAACCTAACTGTCTAATATTAGATGAATAGATAAGGAAAATGTTTTTGCCACAAAGAAGGATAAACTTGAGCTTTTTGGTAAATAGATGCATCCTAAGACTATACTTTTAAGTGACATAAAATGAAATATCACATTGTTACTTCTGTATGAAAAAGCAAAAGCCTAAATAACTAAAATGAATGATAGATACTGGGAAGCAGGAAAACATTCATAAGGAAAGAGGAACAAATAAGGAATCAAAGGGAAAGATGGAAACAAAGCCTTATAAATAAGGTAGGGGAACAGGGGAAGGGAATGGAGAAAAGAAAGAATCAAGATACATCATGTACAGGTACAAATTCCTACAATGACTGTGATCATTATGTGTATCAAAAGTTGTGCAATAACATTATTTAAAGCAAAACAAAGCAGAAGTTAGCAGGCTTTGCCCAAACCACTGGGAGACCGGCTTGGTGAAGACACCGGCATGGGCACTCATATCCTGATCCAGGCACCACTGATGGCTCTGCCTCCAGCCAATCCCACCCACCCGCTCAAGCGCTCAGGTGTTCCTAATTACCTAGCTGGTCTAGGCCGAGACAGCCTGTCACCCTCAACAATCAGACCAGGCTGGGGAGATAGATCAGTGATCTAAGTGCCAGCCTGGCAAGCGCAAAGACCAAGGTTTGATCCATGCCATGATGGGTACCAAGACC
Source organism: Ctenomys sociabilis (assembly GCA_004027165.1). Classification (NCBI taxonomy): domain Eukaryota; kingdom Metazoa; phylum Chordata; class Mammalia; order Rodentia; family Ctenomyidae; genus Ctenomys; species Ctenomys sociabilis. The sequence goes on along the minus strand of PVKA01001428.1, from coordinate 24,409 downwards.
AGGTTTGGTGGTGTACACCTGTAACACCAGCACTGGGGATGTTGGGACAAGAGGAGTCCAAACTTTGTAGCGAGACCCTGTACCAAATAAATAGATAAATATTTATTTTAAAATTAAAAAAAAAAAAACAATCAGACCAACAGGAATCTATTTCTGCAACCTCTACAGGCAAGACCATTATACAGAAAACACAGCCCACCACCAAAAGGATTCTGACCCACAAGCTGCACATCACCTCCATGCTGTAACTTCACGAACTTCTTGAAACTCTCCAGTCCCAGATTCTGATACCAAGTTTTGTGGATGCTCCAAACCAAGCTATCTGCTTCTCAGCCTATCATCCTGCCCACTTTCATGTACCATCCCCAGGCTCCCTGGCCAGCCCCGCTCCACTAAGGAATAACATCACTATGAAATAACCAAGCATTTTCACTTAGAAATCCCACAGGGTCAGGGAGATGGCTCAGTAGAATAAGTGCTTCCCTGTCAAGTACAAGTTCAATCTCCAATTCTGCCAAAATAATAATAATAATAATAATAATAATAATAAAAATAATAAAGTCCCATGCCATTTCATGGTCAACAGCATGGAAACTGAGCTCACTGAAAAACAAAATAACACAAAATGAAAAACCTGCCTCCACTCCCCACCTCTTGCCTCTATCCTTTCATTGCCATGTCCTAAAACCTTTAACTCATCTTGGATGTCCCCTTCTGTTTACTCCACATATCCAGCTAGCCAGACAGTGGAGTCCCTGCTCCTGAGTCCTCTCCATCTCCAACATGACCAGCACACTGTCCAGGCTCTCAAAAGCTCCTTTCAGAATTATCACCCCTGCCTCCCTCAACCATTCCACACTGTTTTTGGTTTGGGTTCTTTTGTGGTACTAAAGATGGAATCTGGTGCCTTTGCAGTGGGCTATATCCCTACCTCCCTCCATTTTTTTTTATTTTGAGACAGGCTTCCTAAACTGCCCAAGCTGGGCTTACACTTAGGATCATCTTATCTCAGCTTCCCAGAGTGCTGGAGTTACAGACGTGGAAAACAATGCCTGGCTCTCTTGTGGTTTTCACAGTCCCTGTAATTACCTACCTCAGCACAGAAAGCCTACGGTGGCTCCCTGATGCCCACTCAGTCAAATTTAAACTCCTCTCCAGGGCTTTCAAGTGCCTGGTAGGGTAATCCTTCTCTATAGTTCCAATCCAAACTTTTGTGAGTCACCACCTCCTACAGTCATCACTGGACCTTCTGCTGTGGGAACCCAATGTACTCCCACCTTCCACAGGGGGACTGACTTACATAGCTTAGGGGACTTGCCCTTGGGCACAGAGTTACTAAATGCCAATACCTCAACTCCAGCATCAGTCTTCATGCTTCCCGACACTGGGGGCCCCTCACATTGCTTTGTGGATTTGAGACTCTATCTTCTCCCCATCAAACCAGCCAATCCTACCCTTCCTTCAAGCACACCTTGTGTGCTGCCTGCTGCGTAGTGCATTAGCCACCCCCGATTGCTAGACCATGGCATCTGGTGCATCTGCCTCTGTGGCTGAGCACCAGACAAAGCACCACCCTAGCTGCACAGAGTAGGCATTCAAAACAACCACCAGGTCAAACGCCATGGTTATGGCATTCATGTAGTGCCCTCAGATTGGAGATGAGATGCCAGGAGAGGCAGGCATTCCCCAGAGCCCCCTATGCCCCTGCCGAGGCAGCATGCCTGCTGCTGTAGTCTCCTGCCCACCTGCCCAGGCAGGAAGATGTCTGTAAACGCCCGTAGCACTTGAGGGCACTTCGCTCTTCCCTGGACTGACATCAGTTGTGCTCTCTCAAGTATCTTTTCCTATCTGGCATCCCACATATACCATAAAATCCCAACCTGGATGGATCCCCAGGCCTTGAAAGAAACTTCCAAATGCAGGGAAACAGATGGTCCCCTTAGACTTAGGGGGTTCTTTGAAATTAATCTCAGCGGCATGGGTGCTTTAAAACAACAGACATATTTCCTGCAGAAACCCAAATGCCTTTGTTGGAAAGCCCAGCCCCCAAATCTGCACTCAAAACCACTTCCCAAGGGGCTGCTGCCACATGAGATAAAGTTTGTGGAGACCCCAATTCACACATGAAAACAGCCGGAAAAGGACCCCAAAGGGCTCTCTGCAGCTTATGGGGCACAATGGCCTCCTGCTGTTCTCTGCCTCCCCTTCTTCCCCTCCCCTGCTTCCCTCAAGAACTCATCCAGTCTCAATCTTGAGACCCCAGGTGGGTGGGCACAGTTCCCTCAGAGGTATTACACCCAGCCCTCCCCCCTCACCTCCAGACCCCTACTAAACTGCCCATGTGCCGCCTTCACTGGTATCCAACAGGGAACACTGTGGGGCCTGCTGGTCCTGAACCCAAGTCACGCCCCCTCGTGTGCTCCCATGTAGTCTTCCCCCAGGACCTGGCAACTCCAACTTTCAGGTGCTCAAGCCAAAACTCATGACACCACACAGAGTCTGGTGTGGAGAGCAGAAAGATAGGTGTCACAGACACCTGACACCAGGATTGACCCTAGCCATGCCCCACATCACCTTCTAGATAGCTGTCATTCACCCACGTGAGCCAAGCCATGTTTCATGATAGCAGATCAAAACCAAAAGCACTGTTGAACACAAAAGCACTCTGAGAGGCTGAGGCAGGAGACCCACAAGTTCAGTCCTATCATTTTTTATTTTTATCTCAAAATAAAAAATGAAAAGGACTGGTGACATAATTCAATGTAAAGGCCCTAGGTTAATTCCCTAGTACCAAAAAAAAAAAAAAAAGTTTCCCTTGGATACACATGCCACCCAAGACAAATCAAATTTTAAAATGAAACTCAAGAGAACCAAGTCACCTGCCTCAGAAGAGCGCATCTCTCCAACCACCTGGAACTGTCATCAGCTAGAGTGGCCAGCAGGTGGCCGCCACCCTGCTGAGTTCAGGTCACTCCATGCTGACTCCCTGTGCACCCACCCTGCCTCAGGTGGGGTATCCCAACCACTCAGGCAGACACCACCTGCCCACCCAGGGCTCTGTGCCCAAGTGGCACTCGGGATCTCATTCAGGTGATCAGTGTTCTCCGACATCCCTGGCCTCTGCAACCTGCAGCTGCCATCCCCTGGGCTTCAAGGGCCCAGCACGTGCCCTATGAAGGGCACTATTATATTCCCTGCGCTATTCCTCACCATTCTCTAGTTGTCTTCTTTTTCCTGTGTTCTACTACATTCTCTCCTATGACAAATTGCTAACTACGAGGTTAGACTATTTCCTTCCCCATGTTGTCTTTTAATGGCATCTGTGGCTCTGGTTTTACCCTGTTTGAGGTGGCCAAAGGAGTTCCACACTCCATGGGTCCAAGAAGCCTTCTGCCGAGTCTCTACCACAGTGTTCCAAGCCATGCTGGCTCTGCCAGTACCCCAGGGCCCTCCTGCCACCATTACAGTCCTCTCTCTCCCACATGGGCTACTTGAGGCCCAAGAAAACTACCACTAGAAGAGGGTGGGAGGCCCGGCCATGCCCGGGCCTATGGACAGAAAGACCACAGGATGGGCAGGAGTGGGGTGGGTGGGTAATGTGAGAGAACTCCTCCAGGTGGTGACTGTAATGAGAAAGAAGCATGCAAGAGCAACCACCACCTGTACCCCAACCAGCATCCCAAGCCCCTCCAGGCCTATACAAGCAAGACCACCCAGGGGTAGGAGGCTTGTGAACAGGTGCGTGTTATCTCATCTCATTGTGCTCCCCATTAGATATGCCTGAGAACACTTCAGTGTTACTAAATTGCTGCTTGTTCATCTGATATCCAGACTAACCACTTTACAATTTACTAATTAGAATCTAAGTTCTGGAAAGGGATTTTATATCTCTTGGCCTGTTATTACATTTTATTTTATTTTATTTATTTTCTGTTCTTTTGAGAAACTTCTTTTTTTGTTATTTATTTTATTTTTTATTTTATTGAAGTACAAATATCAATCAGACAGTTTCAAGACACCTTAACAAGACAGATTCGATAAATTTATACATTGCAAACTATTTTCGTAATGTTTTGGTATCGTACAAGGTGCATACATGATATTATATTTACAGATATTATTTTAGCAGATGTCTCTTATCAGTAAATTAAGAGTGTAGCTGCTTACTTATCTTATTTTTTATAACATTTTAGTGAAGATTTCAAGGCACTGGCCTGCTGCCTACACCCTGGCCCCCCCGATTTCTAATGCTACAGCAGCAAGCAAGCTAAGCTCCTCATAGAGGCTCGTTTCCTCACCTGCAAAAAGGAGATAAGCAGAATATTGACAGGATAGCTGGGAAGTGTAAAGAAATAAAAGTGTTTCACATAGTGGTGAGAACGGTAGCAAGAACTCAAACATAGCGATTATTAAAAGTCATAGCTGTCTTTTTTCTCCTGCCTCTGTATGGGGAGGAGGGTTTCATTATGTTTCCAGGCCGGCCACAAATCCCTAGACCCAAACAATCTTCTTGCCTAAGCCTTTTCAGTAGCTGGGTCTAAAAGTACCTGGTTTTTGTTTCTTATTTGTGAAAATACTGTCTTCACTAGCACAGTCTCTCCTAAGATTCACGGTGCAAAGTGCACTCTCCTCTAGCTCCAGCGGAGGACAGGAAGGGCAGGAGTGAGCACTTCCTGATGCTGCTTGTTATCATGCCAAGGCCTTGGCTAGGGCCCCAGGAAGCAGCAGGCAGAAGGAGACTGAATCTACCAGTGCACACCCAACCAATACGGTCCTGCATACCGAAATCTTTGCTTCTTAAATAACTTATCATGTAATGAGTTCTAAAAAGAAACTGCTGGGAGGAAAATCAGAGTAAGTCTGAAATTTCAATCAGCCAAATTGAATATATTACCAATAACTTCCTTAGCTACTCAAGAATTGATTAGGCCTCAGAAAAGCCTTTATGTGAACACTCAAAACCAACATGCCCCCCACACACACACATTGTAAAGAGCAGAGTTCTAGGGTCTCAGGAAGTGTGAGCTCATGCGCATCCTTTCCAGGCCCAGGCTCAGGCTCAGTGGCTCACACACAGCAGCTGCCCAGGCCAAAAGGAATAAGGAAGTCGGTCAGGTGCTGGTCAGTGCACCTGATCTTCACACAGGAAGCGCTGGGCATGGCTCCAGCCCAGTGCCAGGCATTGCAGCCATGCAGGAAGCCCTCTCTCCCTCAGCTCTGCTGGGAACCTGGGGTGCACCACTGTACCTTGAAGGCCTCAAATTCCTAAACTGTCGCATCCAGAAAACAGGACCCCACTGTCTGTGAGGAAGAAACTTCATCTCATGTGCTATAGAGGGCAGTAATCAAGGGGCCAAGAACACAGGCCCTGGCACCCAACCACCTGGGCTTCTCCGCTGGGATTAATAGCTTGACCCTGAGAAATTCACTCAGCATCTCAGTTTCCTCATCTGTAAAATGGGGATAAGTAAGACTTCCTCACGGGAGAGTGAGGGTGTGGGTTTCATATCAAATGATACAATAGTACTTGGCACACAGTCAACCCTCAAGCAGTTTGTTTCTGGAGATGATTTTGATTCAGAAATGAATATGAATACATAAATACAGAGGTGTGACCAAAGAGGCAGTGAATATTTAAGTAAAAAAAAAAAAATTATAGTATGAAAGTCACCAGTAATCACCCTTGAAATACTACCGCCATCTTCAAACACACTTGTGCTACCATTCTTGTCACTTTCCGCAGCAGTTCTCAAAGTCCTCTTTCATGTCTTTTCATGACAGCCTTGATGTCCTAAATCGATTCAAAACATTTATAGCACTTTCTGTCAAATAAAAACATCATGGTGTGTCTATCCACCAAATAAACCAGACTTGCCAGGATGCAACTTCTGGCTCTTCTCTCAAACCAAAAGACCATGAAAGATAAACATTTTGAATTCAGGTAGGATATCAAGGCAGCCACAGAGCACTGTGAAAACACTCACAAGAAAGGACTCTCTAAACTACTTCAAGAAAGTGACGACAATGGGACAGATGTGTTTAAAGTGATGGGAAGTATTCTGAGGATTAATGGCATGTCTTTTATGATAATTTTTTTTTACAAATCTTCGTATTTTGTGAAAATATATGTGTATATACATACATACATTCTAAGAGATCCAATCCTACGTAATCCAATAATCCTAAATAACTCTAAGATGGTAGGAACAGACTACTGTTCCTGGTGGCCTCTCAAGCACCCAGGCATCCCTGAAGCCACAGCAGGCTCCACCATAATTAATTTATTACTAGCAAAAGAGGGAATCTAATACACTTCTGCACAAAAATGCAGGACAAGAGACATGTAAAATGTACTCTTAAAAAATGGCTTCACTCAGGAGGCTGAGGCAAGATCATTGAGAATTCAAGGCCAGCCTAGGCTACATAAAGACCCTGGTTCCAAAAAGAAAGAAATGACTTCCAGTGTCAAGCAAGATGCACACAACGCCAATCTACCAACATCGGCAAAGAAATGCCACAGTAAGAGCAAAGTAACCAACGAACATGAGAAAGTCTCAGCTGCAGTGTACCCCACAGCTCAAACAAGAGGCCAAGGTGACAACTATTGTGCCCACCCTGAGCCTGCGGTTCTGGCCTCTCTTCTATCCTAAAATTATCATAGAAGGGATGGCGGTGGCAGGAACACCTGGGCAAAGCTATAAGAACTGCGCACGCTTTCTCCTGTCTTTCCAAAAAGCATAGGCTGGGCCTACTGTGTGTAGGGAGGACACCAAGCCAGCGCCTGCAGCTACTTCCTGGCATCTCTTCCCCTTCTTCCCTTCATGATCACCCTAACCCTAACCTTGACCTGATCGAATAGGCACTGAATTCCGGTACTCCATTCGGATGTTCAGGCTTAGATTTGTAAGGTTTTATCTGCTGCCAACCAAAACCTTCCAGCAATTCCCAGATCATGCCATTTTGAACCCTGGTCCCCAGAGGCTGTCTTCCAGATACCCACACCTCACACTGTGGGAGACAAGTCCTTAACTCAAGCTCTGGGCTGCACTTCCTCCCCAAGACCTTTCCTCAGTTATGGCTTCCCTTCCAACTAGTGCCCGGTCCGGTAACAGACAGAATGCCCAGGAGCCCCCACTGGCAGTGGGGACCCAGGTCCAACTCCGCATGCGCGCACACACCTCCTCTGTTTCCCACAGGAAGGAAGCAATCTCAGCAGCTGTACAGATGGAAGAGGTCGGTGAGAGGACCCCTGAAGCACGCAGCAGGTGCCACCCCACGGGGCCACAATCCTCAAAGGCAAGGTCCCCTCAGTATTCCCTGTTAAGTTGGACAACATAACGCTCCTGCACCCGGGTTTGAATGAAAAGAAAAATCTTTAAATGTCCTCTTGCTCTGGCACTTTGTACGAGTCAGTTTTCTAACATGTGCAATGACCAAAGCCAAAGAAACCGGAGACAAGTGGCCTCTCCTAGACACGGACCCTCGAGCTGTGCACTCCCACCCGCACCGTGTTTCCGTCTCCAAAACTCCAAAGGAGCCTAAGCAGCACACAGTCTTGCCCGAGGACGCCCCACAAACCTCGAAAACTCGGGGCTCAATCGCTCAGGACAAACCTCCAGAAACTCCACTTCGCGAGACCCGTCCTTTTAACCTGCCGGGGGACATCCAGGGGATGCTGCAGCGTCCAAAACCGCTTTGGGGACGGCGTCCATCGGGTCCCCCGAACAGGTTTTCCCTCGTTAAAGCCTCCGCACTTCACAGAATCAAAGTCCGCAGACCGTACAACTCACAAAACTCAGCATCCCAGAGACCTGCAGAGGCCGTGCGGGCCCCGCGGGCCCACGTCACCAGGAGCCTCCGGCCGGGCCCGGGCTCGGCTGCAGGTCGTCTCTGCTGGCCGGGACAGGCCCCCGCCAGCCACCCTGGTCTCCTCGGGGCAAGGGACTCCCGCTTCTGTGCCCGGGATCCCGACTCCGCCCGCCCGGCACTCACGGTTCCATCTCGGCGGCGCCGGCTCGGCCCGGCCACCGAGCGTCCCAAGCACGCAGCTGCAGCCGCAGCCGTAGCAACCGGCCGCGGAAAACGCAGTCAGCGACTCGCGGTCACGTGCGCGGAAGAAGGTGAACGAGTGGCGGGG
>PVKA01001428.1:0-16172 GCA_004027165.1 Ctenomys sociabilis | reverse complement strand
CCGGCGCAGAGGGCAGGGCGAGGGGACAACAAAGGAGCGGGAACCCCAGAAGGTGCACCATCTTTAGCGATCACTCACCACTGTGGTCTGGAAGGCGCCACACATTGTTAGCCTCCTCTCTTCCTGCTCTCCAAAGGTGAGATGATTGTACAGAGAACTTTCAGAATCACTATAGTGCCCCGCTAAGGCGCAAATAGATCTCATTGTGTCTTCCTACCAATCATTACAAATGAACGCCTTCTTTTTCCAAGGTGCTTGCTGGTTTCTCTGCTGGCCCTGGCTCCCACTGCACTTGAGGAGTTAGCTTTGGTGGTGTAGGAGCTCTTAAGCATCGTTCTTGATCTGTCAGATCAGAACATATATTTTATTCCCAATGTTTAAGTACTATCATCGCCTATGACGTCAATCTGCCAGCTTTTATTTGTCCTCCTCTTTCCAGGACCTGGCACCCAGCCTAGTACAGAAAGACACCCAGCATATGTGTATTGAACACATGAGTCAATTGGGTTTGAATCAGGACTAGCAGTATACCAGCTTGTTTTCTTATACTTTAGAAGATGCAGAACAGTTACCCATAGAATCAAAGGAAGAAGGTGCCAGTATAGTGTGCAGCTGGGAGGAGAGGAATGCACCTGCCTTTTGGCTAGGATGAGCAGCTGACCCTGCTGACCCTTGAGACTTCTGTGGTCTGTATTAGCAAAGAAAGTCCCAGCACAGGCAAACCCTGGGAAGTCCCTTAGTACTAGGGAAACCAGGACAATTGGTGGCCCTATTCCTGGTCTATGTTTTTTCTATGAGTTACTTGGAAAACCAGTCTTAACATTTAAAGAATATCTTACCTTGGTTCTTTTGAAATGATAACCTGAGAAAACAGTGATTTGTTAACTTTGTTGGCAGTAAGTACTACGTCAAGGAAAGAAGAGAGAGAATAGAGTAAGGCAGGCATCAGAAGAGTACCTTTAACAGGGGCAAACAAGCCAGGCCTTCATGTACACAGCTGGTTGCTTCAGCTTGCAAAGGAGTGCCAAAGAAACCTATAGAAACTACTCTGCAGAAACAAGCTGCTGTCTCTATCCCAACACCTGTCTCTGGTGGGTCAAAATCTCACCTATATCCCTGCTTTACATGACCTCTGCCAGCTGCCTCTGGGAGCCAGTGCCTAAGGGTACCTACCAGTCTTATCAGTATGAGTGAACAAATCTCTCCTCTGACTCAGTAATCAGGGACTTCTTGGTTCGAGGTCTAAAAGTGCAAAAGCTGAGACTGTGTGAGCCTTTTCCAGGAGAGCTCAGGTGGACAGGCAAGACACTGAGGGTAGGTTTGGGTAGAGCTAGGAGGACCAGAGGACCTACTAACTGAATCTAGCACAGAGAAGTGGGGGAATTGCCACCAACTGGGGAAGGGAGTGGCCTGGGAAAACCTACCAGGATTTCAGGGCTTTGCTAAGACCCTAGTAGGGTTCAGAGTGCCTGTATCTTTGTGATTTCCCTGAACGCCCACCTGCTGGTCATTTCCTTCTAATGAATGAGAAGCCATAGTATAAGAAAGGAGGACTGGTATTGGTCAAAGTGTGGGGTCAATGAGACCAAGGACAGAGGACAAATTAGTTTAGGATAACGGGCCTCAATATTTGTTGGAGACTTACTTGGCGAGCCTTAAAAATCCACAGTGCCCAGGCTGAACCACCAACCCATTAAACCAGTTCTAAATCAGAGCCTAAGTATCAATATCTTTTAAAGTCCCTTACAAAATTCCAACATAGCATTGATAATCAGTAATTTGGGCACTGGAATCTATGCTGAATAGGCTCTTTGCTCTTTGGTTCTGTGAACTATCCCTATACCCTGTTAATAAATCCATTTTTACTGGCTGACAGTAATACTTGCAACTAACAGTCCTAAACACTGCAGTACCATCTCTTGACAAAGCTCCTAGGGATCCCTGACAAAGCTCTTCTACCCTGAGAACTATAGCAAACTTGTATTCCCACCATGGCCTGAAGAAGCAGCATCAAAAGATATCATTCTAAGGCCGGGCGTGGTGGCGCATGCCTGTAATCCCAGCACTCGGGAGGCTGAGGCAGGAGGATTGTTGTGAGTTCGAGACCAGCCTGAGCTACAAAGTGAGCTTAAGGCCAGCCTGAACTGCATAGTGAGACCCTGTCTCAAAAAAAGACAAAAAAAAAAAAGAGATATCATTCTAGCAGAGTGTCATGGCACACAACTGAAAACCCAGCACTTGAGAGGATGAGGCAGAAGGGTTACTGCAAGTTTGAGACCAGCCTAAACTACATAGTGAGATCATTTCAAACCCCTCCCCAAATTAGATGCCAATCTGGAGCTCCTGGACCATCTGCTCAAGACAGGTGGTATGCTTGTCCTTGCCAGGACTTCCAAGGATTCTTTGTTGGCCTGAATCCTACAGCGGGGGCTCTCTTCACCCATGACATGCCAGAAATAATGCCACAGTCATACTTGATGGATAAACTGAGGCATAATTATCTTCACATAGAAGCAAACCCCCAGCTGGGCAGTGGTACATACCTGTAATCCCAGCGCTCAGGAGGCTGAGGCAAGGGAATTACAAGTTGAAGCCCAGCCTGGGCAACTCAGTGACTTACTGAGACCCTGTCTCATTTAAAAATAAAAAGTCCAGGGGATGTAATTTAATGCAAACACCCAGGTTCAATCCTCAAGACTGAGACAAAACAACAAACAAAATTCCATCTTCAAGTCCTAAGGCTTGAGGTAGAATGCAGCAGGTGTTGCTGGATGTGCTTCCCTGACAGCAAATACAGCTATTTACTGGTACAGGAGTGGATGAGAAGAATGTGGAGAGCACAGATGTCCCTGTCACAGCATTGTTGCCAAGCTCTGTGTGGCCCTTAACCTAGCAGACAGAGCAGGCAGGATGGTGTCCTGCTGACTATGAACCCCTACATCCCAGCGGCAGTGCTTCCTGGGGCCATGTGTGCACACACATGTGCCCGTGGGGTCCTTTGCCTTCCAAGTTAACCAGCACTGAGCTCCAGCCACCTCTTACATAACAAAACAAGGGCTGCTCAACTAGAGGCAGCATTGGACACACACTGGCAGTAAGAGAAAGTGGAGGTAGGCCAGGCTAGGCACATGGTGGGTCTGTTCAGCTGTAAGGCCCAGAGTCTTGATGAAAGCCTTTGCTTTGTTCTAGTTTCCTAGGTCTGGCCTCAATGATATATCTCAAAAGACAAGGCAAGAAGAGTCCCATGCAGAAGCTCTGCATAGAAAGTTTCACAGTTGAGAATGACAGTGCCCTGGGGCTAGGAAAACCCAACAGGAGTGGGGAAGGCTTTCAGATAGTCAGCCTGGCCTTGCTGCGGTAGCAGCACAGACTTCCTTGCCCAGGGCCTAAGGCAGTGGCTTCCTCAAGTCTCCCCCACCCTGTGCCTCTTTCTCCCAGAGCAATCTTGCCAGAGCACTGTCAGTTTGAAATGCATGCTATATTATAAATTACTTCTCTTTCATTGCTCATTTAGACTACAATTAGAGTAACTTATTTTTTTTAAGTTATGGAGGCATATATGGTACTGGATTTCATTTTAAGATTTAAAGATTGAGCCACTTGAAGACATACTTATAAGCAAAATAAACCAGACCCACATGTGCAAATATCGTATAGTCTCCCTAGTATAACTCAAAAGAATTACAAATAGAAATGTATAACACAATTAAAAGGAAAGCAAGAACTTGAGGATTGGATAATGAGGAAAGGGTAAGGAGAAATGCTGAGAAACGTAACAGAGGCAAGACCATTCACTTATACACACTAGATGGGTAAGACAGTGATCCTGAGAAACATCAGGAGATTTTTGAAACTAGCAGTTAAGTGGTAGGATTCTCACCGCAACTAACTATATATGCTGATACCTGTGAACCAAGCAACTGCACTGAATTTAACGAAGTGTAATAGAAGGGTCACATTTGGAATGCCTGTCATTCTGGTCTTCTAAATATTTACTTCTTGTCATGACATACCAGCTATTACGGTACTGCCCTTTTTTAAAGAGTAGTAAATGAAAAATAAGACAAAAAAAAAAATGACATAAGACAATCATGCTACAATGCTACTATGCTGCATATGGATGGTTTCTAAATATCTATGTAAATATATGTAAATGTTCATTCCTATTTTTAATTTTTTTTTCTTCTTCATATTCTTTATGGACTTAGAGTTTAGTATTTCAATACTTGATGGAAAATACATGTTCCATGTTATGCCTATGATGTCTAATATTTAGACTAATAGTGCAGATAAACTGAACTGCATATGTTGCAGGGTAATAATAAACTTCTCTTCTGGAGGATTAACAGCCTAAGTTTGCAGATCAAAAACTGAAGAAAAAGAAAGGCTGCAAGGTCAGCCAACATTTTGGCCCTAGCCTTTCAAAGTCAGTGAAGACTCAGGACATAGGAGAATTTGTAATGTAACATCATGTAACTCAGTAGTGCCTCAAATTTTCTGATCAAGGAGATTATGGGGCCACAGAGGAATGTGATTGATGATGTATAGTGTGCCTAAGGAGAGTTACATGGAGAGAAAACATTCTCTCAGGCTTCCACAGAAAGCAAATTGGTCAAGCAATGGCCATGACTCATCCACAAGGCTGACTCTGACAAAGGATCTACAAAGTATGGTACAGGGTTACAGGATCAACTCTGAGGGTACCTGACTGACCCTGTCTGATACAAAAGTTACATTTCTTGTTATATAGGTCTTGCTTTACCTCGGTCTTAACCATCCAACAGAAAAGTATAAAAATGGAGGTATATAAAGTAAAGTCATATTAATATACTGAGCTGTGAATGGCTCAAGTCAACAACTTCTGTGGATAACCCACTTCTATTGTAGACTGCTGATCTGTGTTGGATTGTTTTATTTTAAAAAAAATATATATATATATAATTAGTTATCCATGTTTTGAAAATCTGTAACATGTGTATTGTTGTATGTTATCCTGATTAGGTCACTTTTTTCTATTTGTTTTTGCTTCTATTTTTCACTCTTCAAGTTAAAATACAAATAAATAAATTTAAAAAATAGTCTAAAACAGCATGAGAATGGATAAAAACATTACTCGATTACAGAGTATCTAAAGAAGGGCTGAGAAGATGGCTCAGTTGGAATAAGCACTTCCCTGGCAAGCACAAAGGCCTGAGTTCAATCCCCAGTCCTGCCAAAAAATAAAATACATAAATAAAACAGAGTATCTAAAGGAAAGCAGACTGAAACAAAGACACACCCAGAGAGATAGCTCAGCAGCATAAGCACCTGCCTGGCAATGCAAGGTCCCATGTACCAAGGGAAAAGAAAACATACAGACCAGCTAAAGTAAAAGTAAAGGATATTTCATATAAATATTAAGAAGAAAATGAGGATGAAATATTAGTATCTCTGTTCTGAAAATTTAGTATCTCAGAACTTAAAATAACTCAAAATATCTCATAGAATTCCTAAGAGTCAAAAAGAGTGACAAAGATCTCCTTTTTCTTTTTCTGCCCTCTTGCTCTCACCCTCCGGTAACTATGGAAGCAGAAGAAATAAAGGTAATAAAGAAATGAGCAGTGGCCAGGTAGATACCTAAACTCTGAAGGAGGAGAGCCATATTCTTTAACCAAAATGTTATGATAAATCCTTTCTCTTCCTGCATGGCAGTAGACACAACACAACTGCAGGAACTGTATGATAAAGTAAATAGAACTGAGGTTCGTACTTTCCAGACAGAGAGCCAGGAAAAACCTGGATCTGGAAAATTCTGAGGAATTCACAGAAAGAAAAGGTCTCAGGAAAGAAAAGGTCTTAAGAAAATTTATCTAAAAAGTTGTGTTAATTCTTAGGTTCTGGGCTGGGAGATGACTCCAAGGGATTGTGCATACTTAGCTCATAGGAAGCTTAGGTTTACTCCCCAGGCCAAAAACCAAGTAAATCTTGGTTACTTGAAAGCACCTCACAGGTGACCCCAGCAACACATGGACAGCATGTTACTTTATGTAGACTATCCTGGGCCTGGCTTGGGTGTCATTTCAATCAGTTGATTCTTGCATTGAATAAATTTGATTAATTTTTTATATGTCTTATTATCTTATAAAAATTAATTGGAATTTAAAAAAGATTTAAAGATTGATGCACGCAAACAGTCCTTATTTTAAAAAGAGCTTGGAGAGGGGTGAGAGGATCTCCTCTGAGAACCAGGACCCAAGGACAATGTGGCCAGCTCAGCTTGGAGCTGACTACTGAGTGTAGAGGACAAACCTATGCCAATAAAAGAACAAGGGAATGAGCAAGAAGAAAGAGGTGGAAACCAGGTCTCCAGCTGGTGAAGTCCAGAGCTATGCCCCAGGAAATCATGGAAGAGAATGACACCAAAATTAAAGAAACCAGGAGTCGCTTTCTTTTCTTTTTTTCTTTTTTTAGTACTGGGGATTGAACTGAAGATCTTAACTTAAGCCATTGAACTACCTACCTAGCTGCTGTGCCCTTGGTGCCCTACTCAGCTGGCTTTGAGCTGCCCCCTGCCATAGTATACCTCTGCTTGCCAGCGAGGCATAGGCTGAAGTCTCACAAGGCCAGTCACTTCCAAGCTATTTCTTTCCCTGAGGGTGACCAAGAACCTTGATTTTTCTGGAACTAGAAGGTTCGTAGGATACTAGACTCTGGTGAAACCACTCTCTCTCTAGCTTTTTAGCTCCAGTGCTGGCAGGTGTCATCCTCCAGCTAGAGGCCTTGGCCAGTGCCTTTCCTCTGCCCAGAGGCTTTCTGTACCCTAGCTCACACACAACCCCTCCCCATTTGATACCTGATAAGGCTCAGGCTGGAGAGCACAGAGAAGATATGGTCACCCCTTGAGACTCCCTGCTCCATGAACCAGGAAGGATTTGAGATCATTCTATGAGGTGCACAGACAATCTCCAGGAAGAGTGATGACTGATCCTAGCCAGAACCCACCAGTCCTCCTGTCTTGGTCAGATCTCAGCCACTACTTTAGGCAATGTTGGTGGACAAGGGACCAAACCCATAGCCCAGTCTCCACAGAGGACCTGGTCTCTTCCAAGACAGCTCACTATGGGTTGAATTGTGTCCCACAAAAGTATTGAAGTCTAAACCACCAGTGTCTATGGAATGTAGCCTTGTTTGGAAGTAGGATCTTTGTAGATAATCAGATTAAGATGAAGGCCCTAATTCAAAGTGACTGCCCTTATAAAAGGGGAAACCGGGATGCAAAGACAGGCACCATAGAAGGTATACAATGAGAAGGTAATTGATCATCTACCAACCCTAGAACATCAGAAGCCACCAAAGCCAGGAGAGAAGCCTGGCCACCACCCATGGCAACTTGATTTCAGATTTCTGGCCTTTAGAATTGTGAGAGTTAAGCCCTGGTTTGTGATCCTTTGTTACAATGGCCTTAGCATACTACTGTAGAGCCCCCACCTTCATATTTTCTAGAGTGTGCGATGCTGCAAGCTTCAGGGCATACCCCCAAATGCCATGTCTGGTTCCATCCAGCAAACAATACTCAGATCCCAGAGTTGAGTCAGCACTGTAGCCATATGAGGACCAGGGCCCCAGGAGGACAGGTAGGGGTACTTCACCCTCTCTGCTTTTATTTCTCCTATCTTATACAAGATAGAGGAAGGGAAGAAGGGAAGACAAGGCAAGCCAGAAAATGACAAAGAGACAAAAAGAAGGAAGCGAAGAAGGGAAAAGAAAAAGAGAAAAAGACAAGGCATGAAAAAGAAATTTCTGTCTGAGCAATAGCTTTGCTCATTCTCGGGTATGTGCAAAAAAATAACAAAGCTTGTATGAACTGCTAGGAAGAGATCTGATAAAGTGTGGCACTTGCAGTGTAGGAATTCTAGGTGTGGTACAAATGTGGGTTGTCAGCTGACAGCAACTTGGATATAACCCAAGTATAATACTATGCAAATTGGAAAGCTGGTCAATAAAGAAGTTGGCTAAGACAGCAAAGGAGGTATGATTCCTGCACAGACATGGCAGAAGGGCCAAGGCACATACTGCCTCTCGGGCTGAGGACTGCAGAAGCACTCAAAGTACCTGATAGACACCTGTGCTCTCTGAAAAGGAATCATTTGTCCAATATTCAAAAAGTGGGTGGTCTGCCAGAGGAGCTCTTACCAAGCATGCACAAGGCCCAAGTTCGATCCCCAGCACCAAAATGAAGAATGTGCTCATCTCTACAGGTAAGAAGACTCCCCATGTATTTGGAAGAACACTGGGTGAGGGCAAGTACTAGGGCACACAGGGATGTAGGGTTGATGCTGCTGTTAGCAACCTGCATCCTGGGATGTACACACTTGTGCTTTCCCAGGTCAGCCAGAATCTGGGTGATACAAACAGAGCAGTGAACCAGTGGCTGCCAGACTGCCTGCCTTTCAGTTTCAGTTCTTAATTAGCATGTCCTTGTTTCCTGAGCCTGGCATCTCTGCATAAGTTCAATGGTCTTTGTGTCTCATCATTGGCACCCTCAATATCCTAGTGCTTTGTGGTTGTGGTGGTGGTGGTGGTGGTGGTGGAAGATCTCTTCCTATATTCTAAATAATTGTTCCTTACATAGTAGAGATACTAAAAATGCTTCTAGTCTTTGTGCTGTGAGCCAGGGAAGGCTGGCTGCTGCAAGCTGTCCTTCCACTACCTCCCCTTCCTCCACTACCGCCCAGGTGCCACCAACAGAGAGGTGAAATTCTGGCAGGGACTTGAATTGAAAGCTGTAGTCCAACCTGAGCATTCTACTTTCTAGAATCAAATTGAGAAACACCTAAATGTCCCCAAATCTGAGCTATCATCAGGACAACATCCCAGAGGCAAAACAAAGTACAGAAGTCGTGCAATGATCCAAAGCAGGTCTGGGAGTCCTGACCAGAATCTCCAAGTACCCAGGCTCCAACTCCACATCTAGTCTCTGAGAACCTTGCCCGGCCTCTCCTTTTGGCCTGGATACCCACCAGACAGATGAGGGCTGCTAGTGTTCAGTTCATATGTTGTGATTTTCCTCAATTTATGCACTAATCAGTGGGAGGAAAGAGTCATTCTGTAACACACAGGACCTGCAGTCCAAAGCAGTAGCTTCAAGGACCATTCCACAATGTTTAATAGTGCTGTTGACTGAGCAAAGGAAGGGTCCATTTTACTTCACACAGTAAGAGGAGACCTGGCCATAGAGGCTCTGAAACCTTTTAGAAGATAAAGAGGTGGAAGAACAGAGAGTAGGCTACCACTGAAGCCAGGGGACAAGAATTCTAAAAGAAGCCAGGCATGGGGGCACATGCCTGGGAGGCTGAGACAGGAAGATCATATGTTGGAGCCTAAAGCCACCCTTGGCTTTTGTATCCACGTGTATTGGACTCTTGTCTCAAAATAAAATAAAGGGCTTAGGATGTAGCTCAGCAGGAAGGCCCTGGTTTCGATCTCCAGTACTGGGGTAGGGAGAAAATTCTAAGAGTCCCTTCTTGGGGTCAGATCCTTCAGGGCCACACAGCATGAGGAGAAGGGAGCTTATGTTTAGAAGGCCACCAGTGACTATCAGGAGCAGGACACACATGACCAGTTTGAGGATAGTCAGGATGAAGGTTGGGGCAGGGGTGCACTGGGAGGGGTGCACTGCCATGAGCTCTCTTGGGTATGCACAGACAGGGTGCAAGGACAGGAGGGCACTCTGAGCAGAAGACCCTCAGTGCCAGCTGGGAAAACTCAAGAGAGATAGGAAGCTGAGAGGGCTTACAGTCTTGGGCTTACAGTCTAGGTGATACCCTCAACAACAAAGAAGGAATTTTGGCAGTGGAAGCAGCAGCAGTCTGTGATCTCTGGAACATATGCAGTTTTCCTGGCAGACTTTGGAAATAATTTCATCGAATATGCAAATAAGCAGATCCTAAATGGAAATATTTGGGCTATATGGATGAATTTGGGGCTGGTGTGATGGTACACCAGCACTCAGGAGGCTAAGGGAGGAGGATCGCCATGAGTTTGTGGCCAGCATGGGCTACATAGTAAAACCTAGTCTCAAAACAAACAGAAACACTAAAAAAAAAAAAAATTTAGGGTGGGCACTGGTTTTTGAGCAAATGATACTGCAACTGGGATAAGGTCCACTGCTGATGCCACTAGATAAAGCCAAGGATGGGAGAGACAGAGTGATGGGAGGAAGAGTTTTGTTAATAACAAGGCTGCTGTGAAGACGCTGCATCAAATACCCTTCGTAACCTCTTGCCATCTTCCCTAAGCGTTAGCCTATGATGTAACTTTCACATCAGAGAGGGGGGTATAGGGCCCTGGCAGGTAGACAGAGAGGGTGTTCATGAATCTTCCTTTCACTCCAGATGTGTCACTTCAGATGTGCTGTTACTCCAGATGTGGCCTTGTCCACAGATTGGGGCTAGGGAGTGTTCAAAAAAGGAAAGTGTCCCATCTCCCTAGCTGGTCTTGGTGTGCAGTTTGTCAGGAATGGAGGAAGAAAAGAGGATCTAAGTCTCAGAGAATTTCTTTTTTCTTTTTTTTTTTTTAAGAGAATTTCACTTCTGCTGGGAAAGGTTACCTATGAGGTAGCTTCAATCCTAACCTTTGGAGAAGAAGAAAGCATGGCCAGCACATGAAGGAACCAGGTATTACCCAACTCTAGGACCCCAAGATAGTGGAGCAGCCAGACAGCCAGATGCTGAAGACAGCATAGTTGCTCTCAAGTGGGGCTGGGCTGAGAGAATTCTGTTTGAACAAAAAGTTACAAGAAGATGCGAAGGAACTGGAGATACAGGAAGGCTGAGAGTTAAGAACAGGAATAGCAGGGGGCAGTTGACAGAGGATGACCCAAGAGCACAGGCAGGGAGCTCCCTGTGAGGTACAGAGGAGCTGTAATGGGCATGAATGGATGCCTGGTCCACCCTGAAGTGTCTGCTGAAGCCCTTGGCCACAGCCTGTCTGAGTCCTATACAACAGCACTTTCCGTTTCTGAGCCTCATTTGTACATAACTAGGTTCTCAAGTATTTAAGGATACATGTGTGCCAAGGTGTGGTGCACACCTGTACTTGCAGCACTTCAGAAGGATGAGGCAGGAAGATACAAATTCAAACCCAGCCTGGGTAATTTAGTAAGGCTCTGTTTCACAATTAAAAATTAAGGGCTGAAGGGCCAGCCTGGTAGCTCAGCGGACTAAAGTGCCTGCTTAAGCCAAGTACAGCAGCCGGGGTTCAATCCCTGGTCTGCTGTGCTGGCCCCGCCCATGGGGTACATTGAGATAGCAATTGAGATTGGGCATGGTGTTGCGTGCCTGTAATCCCAGCACTTGGGAGCTGAAAACTGGAGAATCACTACAAGTGTAATCTACATAGTGAGACCCTGTAGACCCTGTCTTAAATACAGAAAAAGAAAATAAAAAAAAAGAGCTGGGATGTAGCTCAGTGAGAAAGTCCTGGGTTTATTCCTCAGTACCCCCACCTGCCCTCCACAAAATTAAGCATTAAATTAAGGAAATTATGTTTCTATCTTTGATGTGGTGGGGACAGAATATCACTCTTGTCAGGGATACTTAATGCCTCCTTTCATCAAAGAAGGAACAAAAGACATGGTGGAGAAACTTGAATCCTCTGAAATACTCACACAGCCAGCACAGACATGTGGAGAGATGGATGGAGAGATAGAGATAGGAGAGTCTCTCCAGGGCGGAGAAACTTGGGTCTCGCTTAAGTAGAAACACTGTTCTCTGACCCGATACTTAAGGGTCACCTGAGCAGATGTATTAGTTTGAAAAGGAAGGCTGGCCAGCATGAAGTGTGCAAGGGGAAAGCAGCCAGGGTCACTGTTGATGGTGGCCACTGAGCTTTGAGGTAGGAGCCAAGGCTTGTGCTGGCCAATGCTCCGCTGTTGGCAAGTCACCCAGGGAGGAGATGGGTGCAGGTTCTCTTCAGCCTGCCATCCCAAGCTACTCCACTCATTCTTGCGGGCTCCTCATCTTGGCCAAAGTCCAGGTGAGGCCAACTGAAGAAGAACCATGAGGACAGGGCCAGGCAGCTACCCCTGCCCTGTACCACCTACAGGTGCTGCTCCAGTATAGCAGCAACACTGAACCTTAACAAATCCCTGCCCACCATTAACAGTTCACAACAGCCAATAAAGAAGCAGCATTCTGGACATTCCTCCAAAGCATGGTCAAGTGAAGCTTCCACTGAAACAATTTGTCCTTTCTGTGAGCCAGCACTGGTGAACTCCCCAAAAAAAGAAATGTTGCTTCCAGAAACCTCCTGGGTGGAGGTGCCCCAGTATCCCTTCTCTGGCCAAGAAACCTCAAGCTCCACTTCATTATTTCCAAGTTTTAGAGAGGAAAATAAGAGAAACAAGGTGCAGACTAGTAAAACAATGAACTCAGATTTCTGAGGAAATCCCAGAAACACAGAGCTCTGAAGGAACAAGACTGCTCCCCTAGGATCCTTTAACCCTTTCATGTTTAAGCCAGCCTTAAACCACATTCCATCCTGTGCCTCTTGCCAGTATGTGCTCAGCAGGGGGAAGCAGCCTTGTTTCCATGATACATGAGTTGGTTTTAAGCTTTCAACCAAGTGCATTACACAACTCCACGCACACATCCTGCATCCAGCTGGTTACACGTTTACCAGCTACATACATCTGTATAACCAGCACCCAAACCCAGAAGCAGAATCTTACCAGCACCTTCCACCCCTCCCAGTCCTGTCCAGAGTAGTCTTGTCCTGATCTAACAGTATGGAGTCATTTTTTCTGTTTTAGTCTTTTTCTAAAAAGAGAATTTAATTGTATGTGCTCTTTGTCTGGCTTCTTTTGATCAACATTTTGTGTGATTATTTTGTTTAGACAAGGTCTTACTATGTAGTACATAGCCTTGAACTCACTTATGTAACCCAGGCTGGCCTTGAACTCATACCAATCCTCCTGCCTCAGCATCCCAAATGCTGGGATTACAGGCATGCATCACCACACCCAGCTGCAAGATTCTTCTTGATTATCAGGCGTAGCTGTGAGTTTCTTTCTTTCTTTTTTTTTACTTTATTGCTGTGTAAGAGTCAACTGTGGAATAAGCCCAATATATCCATTCTAATGGAGTATTTGGCTAGTTTACACCTCAGGAGCATTATAGATTATATAGTTACAAACATTTTTAATATGTTTTTTGACAGACTACTGTGTGCACTTCTGTAGCGTACTCAGCTGAGAGGAAATGCTGAGCCAAAGGAATGTATGCTTGACTTTAGTACATAGTTCCAGTTTTCTACAGTAATTATACAAATTTGTATTCCCTCCACAGCATAAGAAAGTTCCATGCCTTTCTCAACATGCCCCTCTTCTTCATTGCTACCATTTTAAGGGAGTATAGAGCAGATTTAAGGAATTTTGTTATAGTAAGTTGTTTTCTTTTCGGGAGAATTATAAACAGCTAGCCCATTCTCACCTTAAATGTGAATGAGAAGTAGTCTAATGATTACTGTTGCCGCCAATTGCAACCAAATTAAAAACTGAAAGAACTTGGTTACATCATTATGCTACTGGATTAACAACTTGATTGATTACAGGGGTGCCTTGGTTCATGAACTTATTTTCACCATTCTGGTAGCTAACCAAATTAGATGAGGACTGAAACAAATTTCCCCATAAGGTCAACATTGAGCCCAACTACTGATTTTGATTCAGTTCTTGTTCAATTTGGTTTGTGTTGAGAATTGTGGAAAGAATTAAGTTCATGAACTGAGGGACCACTGAACTTAACTGTTCAGACTGGTTTGCTTTATTATTATTATTATTATTATTATTATTATTACCTGGAGCTGAAAGCATCTGTGGTGTTATCTTTAAGAGCACTTGGGGCTAACAGCACACTTGTGAAGGGGGGAGTGTTATACGTTTCATTTGTCTGATGTGAAACTGATCATGTGGTGAAATTCAGTGAGTCACCTAAAGACAAGGAATTCACAAAGGATGGAACTGAGATAGAGATCCCAGGATTACAATCTTCCTATCTCATTTTGTGGAAATGACCCAGGAGTCCCCTGACCACATAGCTGTAGCTTTTCAGCCGTGGCAGATTACATAACCAATAGGCACACAGCTCTGCCAGCTGTGCACATATGATCTGTTTCAAAGGAAAATGGATCATTAGCAGCTGTGCTCATTATTTCATCCTGTGATGAGGAAGCTGTCAACCACGTAAGGTAAGTCCCTGGTCCTTCAGGGATGAGAAAACCATGGTGGTGAGAAGAGCAGAGGCTAACGTTGTAGTAGCAGGGCTGCCTTTGGGTGAGGCAGGCATAGGAGCTGTCATGACCAGCTGACCTGCTCAGAAGCCCCAGAGCACTTCCCTGAGTGTGTAAAGGAAAACTGACATGAAGGACTGCTGGAGGGTGGTTCCAGGCCCCAAAACACCTTCTCACCATGGAAATCTTTGTGATTCAGCCAAACTACTTTGTCTGCAAAATATTAGAAAGCACCTGAAGTCCACTTGTTTTCAAGAAACGGGGGCATAATCTGCTCTTTCCAACAATATTAAATTCATCTTCAGGACTGATCCAACTAAAATGACCCGGTGGCTCCAAACCAGTTTCGCTCAAATCATATCTCCAACTTAAAAACCTCTGGTGACTTCCCATTGCAGTTCTCATGAAACCCACATTCACTGCTCTGGGCTTCCAAGCCCTACTGACCTGGTCCTGCCTATCTGTCTCCCCAACTACTACATTGTACATTTCCTGTCTTTTGTCTGTTATTTGAACAGACCCTTATTTTTATGGCTTCAGGGATTTTGCGCTTGTTCCTCTTCTGGAACTTTCCTTCTCAGCTCATTGTCCAGTGAGATACTCATTATTCAGTTCATAAACAAATGTCACACTCTCAAAAAGCCTTTCCTGGCCACCTGCTGTGAAGCAGCACCCACCACCCTACCATGTTTATCTTACCAGCACTCATCAGAACATGCAATCACTTGATACCTGCAGCCCCCATGACAGAAGACTGTTTCTGAGTTGTTCATGCTAGTATCCCATCCCCCATACCCAGGACAACAACAGAAACACAGAAGATATTCAACCATGAGTTCAATAGACTGATGAATAAATAAAAGGATCCATCTGTAGATTAACCAGAGGTGTGGCATTTTCTCTGCTATCCAAATTCAGACCACTTCCCAATGTATTAGCTCTTTTGCCAAAGAAATGTTGATGGGGTATAAAGGAAGCTAGTAGGAAAGATGACAAACAGTCTTATTTCAAAACATAGTCTGAAACTATCCATGGGCTCATTTGTCTGGTCTCTCAGAAGGCTGCATGAGATGGTGGTCTTGATGTGATCTTGGCTTTACTTTTTTTTTTTTTTTTTAATGAGCTTTGTCACTTAGTAATCATGATCATAGCCGGAATATATTGCTGATTAATCCCCTGGGAAGTCATTATGCATTTTGAAAAGAAATAATGATAAATGTGATACATTTTCTGAGTACAAGAGTATAATTATTAGGACCTGATGGGAGAAAAATAATGACAGTCAGCACCTGCCTGTCCCTGTCCTCTTTAAACAGAATCTTGCTAAATTGCTAAATTATCTGGGCTGGGCTTGCACTTGAGATTCTCCTGCTTAGGCCTCCCAGAGTCCTGGGATTACAGGCCACTCTTGGCAGCCATGGTGTAAGCAAATTGCTATTAGAGTCCCCTACTTTGAGAAACCTAGTTCAGGCTTCCCGTTTTACACATGAGAGAGCTTCAGGCACTAACACTCAGGTCACTGAGATATTTGATAAAAATCAATCAAGGTTCCTTGCCTTTGGAGTCATAATAAGAGTCCATTCCTTACAGCTGGATGCATTCGGGCATCAGGAGCCACTGGCTGTGGCCACACTTTCCGACCAAAACAGGACAGTGCAGAGAGGAAGGGGCGAGTACGCTGCCACCAAGCGAGCTACAGGGCCTGAAGCTCCCGCCTGCCCTGATGCAGGACAGGCCACAGCGCAGCGAGTCTGAAAGCATCAAGGCCAAATCCCAACCCATGGTTCTTTTGGCGTCCCAATGGCCTCCCCACGCCTCTTCACGGCGATGCCACTCTGTTGTGAAACCATGTGCCCCTGCCCCCAGCATCTCTCAGACTCGAGACTTCCACCAGGGACCGGGGC
>PVKA01001427.1:58407-147361 GCA_004027165.1 Ctenomys sociabilis | reverse complement strand
TCACTCACATGCTACTCTCAGCCACGTGAATTCTTGCCCGGTTTCTCATGCTAAGTATAGGCACTGTATCGGCAACAGCACCACCTAGAGGCTGTTAGAAGGGCAGACTCTCAGGAGCACAGAGCCTACCCCACATGCTGCCTCAGAATCTGTATGTTATAAAGACTCCCACGGACTCTGGGATATATTGAAGTTTGAGGGGTGCTAAAGGAGCACCCCACTTTCTGGCACCATTTCCTTCTCTTTGGGGCACACTGGAGAAGCATCTTCCAGACAACTAAGAGGTGCTCAGAGACGGCAACCTCCTATGGACCTTCAGGGAAGGGCAATTTGGAAGTGCATGACCTTCCTTCTGACACGCACAGTTTTCTGTGCTATGGTGTCTTGGAAAGATCATCCCCATCTACAGGGACAATCACTAATCTAGTTAATTCAAGGCAGTAGATTCTAAACCTGAGGTGACATTCAAATCATAAGGAAAGTTCTGTGTCTTAATTGCTTTCTCATTTCTGGAAAAAAAAAATAATACCTGACATCCACAAATTAAAGGAAGAAATGTGTGGTTTAATTCACAATTCGCATAGTTGACTGACTCCAAGCAAGGGTGGGAGGCAGAGGGGCATGGCACAAGAGAAACAGCCCATGGCAGGGTAGGCAGGAGGCAGCGGGCAGCAAGCCTGCCACCTGTTCTGTCCCTTTATATTTCATTCAGCCAACGATGCAATCTGTTGATGCCACTCATGCCTAGGTAGGGCTTCACATTACTCACACCCAGAACTATGCCAAACCAACTTTGCTGTCACACACCCTTGGTCCCAGTATCACATACCCTAGATCCAACCACTTTCAGAAAGCGGCACCTAGGAGTACATGAGACTTTGAGGGGATAAAAGCCAGAACAGTGTAGAAATACCATTCTCAGTAACCTTCCCCTAGTCTAAGGAATTAGAACACCTGGACATTGGTCTTTTGATTTTTTTTAACATTGTAGGAAGTCTAGCCAGGATTAAAGAATCATGTCCGATAGTTCTATAACCTAGAATATCTTATAATTCTGAAACCATAATCTAAAATAATCTTTGTAAGCAGGACTAATTCCTTACTATTGCCCTTAGCCTCCTTGAGCCACTAGAACAAAATGCTTATGTCATAAACAAACATTTATTTCTCATAGTTCTGGAGCCTGTAAATTCCACAAACAAGGTACTGCCAGACTTGGAGTCCCATGAGGCCCCCTTCCTGGCTCAGAGATGGCATCCCTTTGCTGTGTCTTTACAGGTATAAAGGACAACGAGAGGGCCTGCTGTGCTGACCCTGCCTCCAAGGTGTGCTGACATGGCAATTGAGACTGGGTGAGGTGTCGCATGCCTGTAATCCGAGCTCTTGGGAGGCTGTAAACAGGCAAATCACTAGGAGTCCAATCTAATAGTGAGACCCTGAACACCCTGTAGAACCTTTCCTAAAATGCAAAAGAAAGGACAACGAGAGCTCCCTGGAGTGCCTTTAACCAGGGAACAGGTACAATTCATGAACTGTCCATCCTCATGACGTGGTCACCTCTCAAAGGTGTCACCATCTAATGCCATCAACTGGGGTCATCAAGTCTTAGGGTGGGAGCTCTGGAGGGACACCAAACAGTTCAACCATGGTGGTCTCTCATCTCAGTCACTTTGCAAGGAAACAGAAAAATACAAATGAATGGTAAGAAAAATTGCATATTATGTACACATGTGTGCAGTGTACATTTGTGTATGCACACCTACATATTTACCTGGGTTTGTATATTCACACAGTTCACATAAGTACATATATACACACAGAAAACAAGTATCTCCACACATCTCTGTATATAATTGCACCAGTTCTGCAAAAAGCATTTATTTACTAAACGTGTGTCATGCCAGCCACTGAGTGAGGCACTTCATGGATAAACACGAGGAGCCAATCCCTGCCCCCAGAGACCATTAGCATATGTTAAGCAAATCATTTTGCTGTTACATAGAAAATGGTGAGGAAAATTCCAGAGCGCAAAGATGGGGGCAGATGTCATGATTCTAAATTGTGCTTCTGAACTGAGCAGGCCATTTTTACATTAACTTTCTGTGCAAAACTCACAGCTTCCCTAACAGTCAATTAGACTGCTTCAGCCTCACTGCTCAGAGCGCACTGGGGCGCTCAGAAATGAGGAGGTGGACCTGCAAGTTGCCTGTTACACCACCAGAGCTGAGGAGAGGAATGCTGGGTTTGGGCTTCCAGGATCAGTCACTGTGGGTGTGACTGATAAGAACTTTGAGGCTGTGAATCTGAGTGTTTAGGAAGGGACAAAAATCATCAGAATACTTACCAGGACCTTTCCAGTAAGCAATGTCCTGGAGGCCCTCTAGGAACTTCATGGAGAGCAGGTGTCCCTGGAGTGTCCACACTGAAACATATTGAAGATGAAGGTGAACTAGCTTTTTCTTATTGAAATCATTCCTAGTTCTGACAAGAAATTTAGAAATCATTCAAAAGTGCCAAGGACATGAAAATCGCACTTGGCTTCATTTTCCAAAACAGCCGCTACTTTGCTACAGATACGTTATATCCTACATCTGTGTGTAAGATTTTAAATTTTTAGGAAACTTTACAAATTCATATTGTTTCAAAGCACCCATTTGATAATAGTGTCATATGCTGTGTGTTGCCTCACAGTGTTAATTATTCTTCAGAATCATGGTGTGTGAGGATGTTGCTTGAATAATGTTGATGATGTCTTCATTATAATTGCAAAGTCTAAATGCTTTCTAGTATTGAAAAATTTTTACAGCAACTTTGACACCCAACTCTGACCTGCACTAAGGTAGTTCTGTTTATTCTTCATTTATACTACTTAGTAGGATTGCACTGCAGAAATTGTATGTTTAATGACCATGGGTTACTCCAGGCCTTACTGGCAACAGTTAAGAGTAGAGAGCACATTTGCCATATTGCTTTTCATGCACAATATTCTGCTTCTTAGCCCCAAGCGATTTGTATAAAGGATGGTAGACCTGTATTTTATTCAGTGGTTTATTTGATCTTGCCCTTGGTGTTAGATACTTAAGTTGCTACCTATAGAGTTTTATGAGGCAGTTTTATCACCAAGATTAAACTCAGCTCTAGGAATATTGGAGTACGCTGTGTGGATGTCCCCAGAGGCCAGTGCGGTGCACGCTACCATATGTAACACAATTCTCCTCTCATCATCTATCATTACATGGGAACACAGTTATCTGACAAGAGCCCAGTTCCTTTCTTTGCATTATAGAGTCTATCTTTCTGTCTGTTTATTTTGGAAAGAGTTTTGGTGGTAGCAAAACAGTAAAATAGAGATTTTAGATGTAGAGCCATGGAGAATGTGATCTTCCACACATGGCTATCGCCTCCTTAGCAACATCTCTGTGAGAAAGTCAAAATTAGTTTTATTCCCCTAAAACTCTGGAAATAAAGAGCTCACTTCCAAGGCTAATGAAATAGTTCAGCAGACTGAACACCTGTCTTGCAAAAGCAGGGACCAGGGTTCAATCTCCAGTCCCCCATGCCTTGCTGGCCCTGCCCCCAGGATGCACTGAACCAGTGACAGAGTCCAGGCATGGTGGCGCACGCCTGTAATCCCAGCGCTAGGGAGGCTGAAAACAGGAGGATCACCATGAGTCTGATCTGCATAGTTAGACCCTGTAGCAAATACACAAATAAAAAAAGAGGTAAGTAGCTTTTAAACAGTGAACTAGGAAACAGCAAGAAAGCACCTCCCTGCACTGGTACCAACAAAGCCAGGTTCAAGCTGATGTTAAGGATCATTAACCACATATATTTTGCTAAGCAAAAGCTATGACACTTCCCTGACATGCTTTATTCACTTCGGTTCAGTATCTTATCATGAAAATGAATGGATGAAGGAGATGCAAAAGCCACTGTCTCCACCAAGCTATGCTCCCTGCATTATTCAGCATGGGAATTTGAGTCATGGTTTCTGGCTGTCCACTACCTAAATAAACTTCAGCAGTGGCCATGGGAGAACCACCTTAGAATAGCAACTTTCCCAAATTCAGAATCAAGCATGAAAGTACATGTCTCTGACTCCCAAATCCATGATCTTATGCCATGTTGAATGGCCCTACAACAATTAAGAACAGTCTCAGCGTATTTCTCACCAGGGACATATCACCAAAGCAAGCAGCTGTTTTGCTTATGAAATGCATATTTTCTTTTAAAAACCTTGTATGATAAAATTTACTCAGTGCTCAAATGAGGGTATTTATAAGCTTCACTCAAGAGCTTGACAAAGCCCACTCTGGAACTGTCCAGTAAACAGTATTTCTTTCTATATATAGGAATGACAAAACAAAACTCCATGTAAACTCTAGGCCATTATTTTCCTTCATGACATGTGTGAACCACCCCTGCTTTTGATCATAGGGAGCACCTTCATTTTGATTTGCAGGGATTAATAAGTGTAAGTCCTACTGAATCCAGAGGGAAGGAGACGCAACAATTTTGGCAGCCTATGATCAGAGTCTGACTCCCCCAGCTGAGTAGTAAATGTAGCAGCCATCCTAGTCACCCAGCAGTAATTATAAACCAACTCTTGGGCCAGCCAAGCCTGTTCTGATGCTATCACAGATGTATTGCTAGGACTCAGCTTTGTGGTTTCCTGGTAATTAAAAAACAACAAGCTGTGAGAACTCAGCTGAGATCCAGGGAGAACATTTTCCAGGGTTGCAGACATGGCCGGTGATATGCTTCCAGAAGCAGCAGGGATGATTGGCCCAAGGAAAACGGAGATGGTTTACAATGGGAAAGTGACTAGTTTTAAGGTAGTCTTGCTTCTCTCTTAATGGCAGACT
Organism: Ctenomys sociabilis; assembly: GCA_004027165.1. NCBI lineage: Eukaryota > Metazoa > Chordata > Mammalia > Rodentia > Ctenomyidae > Ctenomys > Ctenomys sociabilis. The sequence goes on along the minus strand of PVKA01001427.1, from coordinate 142,496 downwards.
TTCTGGCTGGTGATGGAGCTCGCTGAATTAGCTAGCTTGCCACTGTTTGGGAAACTTCCAGATAGACAAAGATAGTCTCTTGCTAATGCTCCAGAAGGTTTGACTTTTCATGATTATGGCCTTTAGAAATGTCACAAGGATAAAAAAGGTTATGACATATTTTAATATTTGAGTACATTGTTACTATAGTAAGTATTGCATATTCATTTTAGAGCATTTAAAAATACAAAATTATATACATAATGAAAAACTACCATTAATGGAGCCTTGAAAATGATCAAATTATTAGGCACTTTCCTTCAGGGTTTCATATACTGCTATGTAACCTATCTTATATTTAGCATAATATCTCATAACTGTTTTCCAATGTTACTAAAGTCTGTTCATAGGTCTTTTTATACATATGCTTCCATCATCTATGTATCCCTTATTCTATATTCTTCAAATGCTGATAAGCAACACAATTTAGGAAGCAATTAGACAAACTCTATTAATATTACCATGCCAAAATATTAACATGCACTGCTTTATCATGTGGCAATAAATAAATATGCCCGGGAATTGTATGAGGTATCCCATTGTCTAGAAAACTTGATTACTATAATAGTTCATAATAAAATCATAGATCTGATTACATAATAAACTCCAGGACTTATCACTGGGTTCTATGTGAAAGGCAAATGACCAGCCACTTGCCTGCCTGTACCTTAAGCATACCAAATGTTCTCCTAAACATAAAATATGGGAAAGCAGGTTTCATGAAAACCTTTGGTCTTGTCCAAGCCATTTCAAAATGGTGAAATGATTGCCAAAAGGTATTGATGGATAAGGTTTGGAGCCAGTGTCAGGAAATCCTGGGAGATGTACCCACTGGAAAGAAGAAAAGAGTTCTCTGGAAGACTAGCTGCCTAGAATTTCTCGGTGAAGAGGCATTAGGTCATATGCAGGTCATAGGCAGGAAAGAAGGTGTTCTGAGCATGGAGTAAATAACAAGTAATTCAGACTGAGCACCTCTTATTTGATTTTTATTCTTGTCCCCTATTCTTTTCAACTATTTTTTGGTACCAAGAATCAACTCAGAACTTTGCACTGACCAGGCAGGCAATGTGTCACTGAACTACATTACTATCTTTTCTCTGTTTTAGGTAGAAATATATCTTTGGAATTTTAAGAGCGTAAAGGTAAGAGGGCCACCCAGATAGCCGAAGGGCCAGCCACACAGCTCAGTGGATTAAAGCACCTGCTTAGGTGGATGCAGGGACTGGGCTTCAATCCCTGGTATGTGGTGCCAGCCTCGCTGCTGAGGCACACTGAGATGGCCATTGAGACTGCGCATGGTGACATGCACCTGTAATCCCAGTGTTGGGAGACTGAAAACAGGAGGATCACTAGGAGTCCAGTCTGTGTAATGAGACCCTGTAGACCCCATTAAAATGCATAAAAATAAATAAATAATTTTTAAAAAATAAATCTGCTGGATTAATCCACAAAAAAAGATATTGACAAACATGTATTTAGTTATTAAGTAGAACCCAAGAGTTCAATCTCTAGCATGGTCTGATGGAAATGTTGGCTCTACCATTAGCTGTGATATTTTACACACATATTTAGGTTCTAGAACATCTCAGCTGCCTTATTAAATCAAGTAACAGTAACTATCTCAGAGCACTCTTAAAGACATGAAATGACTTCATATGTGCAATATTCTCAGAACTTTGGACAGGCATTTGGGGCCCTTTCTTAGCTGTAACCAGGAGTATTTAACCAATACAGTCTGCCCCAGCCCAGCCACAGTCCAACCTGTGCTACCACCTAGACACAGTACATTCAGAGGTGAATCCATTTATCATCTCCTTTAACCTACACAAACTTGTATCAGATTTGACACAACAAATAAAGCAGGAGAATTCATGTGCCAGGTCTAGATGTCTCCTCCAACCATCCAGGTAGCTCTGCTTCCTGCCCTTGGAAGCCAGCTTCCTCCAAAGCCATGCTGTGTAGGACTGAATGTACTAGCCATAGATGCCTGGAAAGCCAGAGTCTGTATTTTCATCATCATAATAATGATTACTTCAGGCCATTTGTTGATAGTAGCTTCTCAGGACACAGTTTAGAGTCACAGGGCTTGATATCCTGCTTTGAGGAGCATTCATTCAGGAGAAAAGTAGCAATAAATAATCAACTAATAGCCAGCCAGGAAGCAGGATGTTAAGAAAGGGTTCTCTTCCAAGCATGCACAAGATGTTAGGGTGTCATAGAGGAGTGAGTGCTTTTTCAGTTTTTAAAACTGCAGAAGGATGTGGTGGCATTAAAGGGGACATCCTCAGAGGGAAGTGACAGCTGAGCTGTGCTTTGAGAGTGGTGGGATGTTGGCAAGCACCAAATAGAGAAGACAGTGATCTTAGGATCTTTCAGTAATTACAGCAGCTGGGGGAGCTCTGTCTGGACACAGTGTAAAGGGAATGTTAAATCGACTGGTAATTTGAATTTGTGGCTTAAAACCCAAGTCTCAGTAATTGGAGAGATAATTTTTTGACTACTTTCTGATCGACAGTGGAATTTAATTTTCTATATCTCAAGTGATGGGAAAAATAAGGAGCTATCATGAAAAAATCAGGAGAAGAAAGGCTGAATCAGGGAGGGGGATTTTTAAAAGCTTGTGTTGGCTGAGTGGCTTTTGCCTGACTACAGCATTTCCTTTTGATAAGCTGCAAATTAGAGACCCTGGTGCCACCTTTTGTTGCCATTATTGTTTATCTGAACAAAATTTGTTCAAATGATGAAAAGTCTACACTCAGTTCAGCTCCTGTGAGCTTTTTAAAGGTTTTTTCTGCAAAGATACAAGTTTTATGAAAAAGAAACATAAAGTATTGCTGTACCATTTTCAGCAAGGTTTCATTCCCTTCATTTTTCCAACTATTTTAAATATTGATTAGAAACAAAAGAATAGTTATAAAATATGCATATGGCATAAAGAACAATAGGAGATTTGTGATATGTGCAGCAATCCTTCGTTTTTTTAAATCGCTTTTATATTTGATGTTTCTACTCACCCTCCTGGTCGCAAAACTTCACATCCCAGGGATCACCTGTCCTATATTTTTGGTTAGTTATTCCCTTGCATTTATAGAATAATTCTGCATTCAGGAGTTTTACTATGTGTATCCATACCAGATCAACCATTTAGTGTTATTTGTTTCTTAATTTCAGCTGAAAGGATTATAGGTACATTCTAGACTCAATGCCTGTGCTTCATAACTGGGGCTGCACGGTGTCATCGCGGGCAAATTGATCAACCTCCCTGTGTCTCTCTTCTCAGCTGCATATTGGGAACAAATGTATCTGTTTCATAGTGCTCTTATGGAAATTAAATGAGTTAATCTATGTACAACATTTGAAATAGTACCTGGAACTTAGTATGAGCTATATACATATTAGCTAGCTATTGTTATTTTACAACCATTTCTGTGATGGCCTCATTTCACATTTCAAAAATAATCCATGCTATTGTAGATAGCACTCCTTGTCCAGCCAGTGGAAACTCAGAGATCATCTTTTAATCTCCTTTGCTCCTGTGCTACTCTGAACATTCTTATTCATGTGGCTTGGTGTCTGGACTCAAATTTATTGGTCTTCAGGGATTCTTAGCACTGAGATTCTGCAGGCCCAGGGAATTCCAGCCCTCCACTTTATAGACAGTGTTGTAATCTCCAAAATCACCAGGCCATGTTACATTCACACACTGTGTAGGTGACCCAGTCGCTGCATGACACTATCACACCAGCAATTCTAATTTTTTAAGGAACTGATAAGTGGTTGTAATTTATAGCTTGTCAGGATACAGTTGAACATCTTCTCAAATATTTTATTATACATCACTTTTGTCTTCCATACATCGTGCTTTTCAAGTCTTTTCTCACACTTTTATATCAGTCTTTTTCTTTTTTGGTATTGACTTGCATGAGTTATTTATTCTACACATTTTGCCCAGTTCATAGCTTGAAATTTTAATTCTTTTTTGTTTTTTTTCCTGCCCATAACTTTAGAGCAGTGGCACATAGCAAGCTCTTCTTTATGATTCCTTCATTCTGTTTAAAGAAATCTCTTACCACGAGATCATTAAGGCTACCTCCATCATTACACCCCAAACATCATAAATTTTGTCATCTTTAAGCCTTTAATCAGTCTGCAGTTGATTGACTTTTGTATATAGTATAGAGAAATAACCAACATTTTCACATGAATGGAAAATTCATGGAGGACGGTATATTTAGAAGTCCACCCCTACCACCCACAGTGCCATCCCTATCATAAACCAAGTCGTCTTCCTGGTTTTCAATCTTTGTCCAGATTTGTCCTTGATGTCACAATTAGCGTAGCTAGGGGTTGTCAATTGCACAAGCCCTAATTACTACATCGTAAGTCACAACACTTGAGGATTTGCAGAGCCCACCTGCGCATAAGCAGTGAATTACTCTTGAGTATTTACTCTTTCATGTAAATATTAGGATCATCTCATCGACAGACGCATGAACATGTAACTCCTTTATGGAACTTAGATCAGAATTCCCTAGGAATTACCTTGTATTAAATTTTCCAGTTCATGAACATATATGTCCAGAGAGACAGAATTTATTCAACATAATCCATAACATCTTCCAAATTTCTTCCCAAGGAACTGGACCTTGTTACCTTGTAAGAGATTTATTTCTAGGTACTCTACACATGTTATTGATAATGTAAATACTAAGCCATCAAAGTCTGTATTTAGTACAGGGTCTTACTACACAGATTGAACTCATGATGATCCTCCTGTTTTCAGACTCCCAGGTGCTGGGATTACAGGTGTGTGTCACTATGTCTAGTCTCAATCTCCATCTGAGCATGTCCCGGGGGTCAGGGCCAGTATGGCATGTGGTCCTGGGGACTGAACCTGGGATCCCTGTGCTTTGCCTAAGCAGGTGCTTTATTTCAATGAGCTATCTGACCATCCTGAAGTCTTACTGCTCTGAAGTTTGCTATTGCCATAGGTGATGCACACAGAGGTCCCCCTATGCTTTATCAGTCCTAATCATCTATTTTGTGTTTGATGTGTAGATGATAACATCTATAAGCAATTCAATTTTATACGTTCTTCTTCACTTCCTATCTTTTGTTCCCTTGCCAGAACGCATCAGTTAGGACATCCTAAACCAGTACTCAACAAAAGAGGCAATAATGGGTGACCTTTATTCTTAATCTTAAAAGAATCCCCTTCAGGCTTTGACCAAAAAATCATAAGACTTACTTTATACTTAGAAAAGCTTTAAATATCAGATTGAAGATCCTAAACTGTCAATAGTCTTTTTAAAATTTTAAATATAACATATATATATATATATATATATATAACTTTAATCAATATTTTCTGTGCTTATTAAGGTGACTATGCATTCTCCCTTTCATTAATGTAATGATTTATGTCAATAGATTTTCTAATGATGAGCAAAATTTGAATGTCCGGGATAAATCTAATTTGATGTTGGCTTGGTGTATTCCTGACTATATTGATGGCATAAGTCATTAGTGAATATTAATGAAAATATCCAGCAATAGTCTTGTTGCATACCCTTCTAGCTGGACATTGGCATTAAGTTTGTGCTAGGCTCATCTAATAAGTTATGGAGAATTTCCAGAATTTTCTATTCTGAACAAGAGATTGGATGGTGTGGTGAAGAATAATTTGTTTCAGCACTAGTACAACCATCATGGATTTGGGCTTCCTTGGGAGATTTTCAACTTTCCTTTAATATTGCCGTTGCTTACAGAGAAATATCACCTTTCCTCTTCCTTCATGAGTAATTTCCCATTACATATTTTTCTCAATATGTAGTCACTAATATTTTTCATCATTTGGACCTCTTGTGTCTCAATAGTGATATCCCCTTTTGCAATTCTAATTTAGTCTATCAGTATTTTCCTTTCCACTCCTGATCAGATTTGCCATCTATAGTTAATGCTATGTTTTAGGATAATACACACCAGCTGGCCAGATAGCTCAGTGGACTAAAGCACCTGCTTAGGCAGGGCACAGCAGCCAGGGTTCAATCCCTGGCATACTGTGCTGGCCCCATCTCCAGAGCATGCTGAGACAGAGACTGAAACTGGGCATGGTGGTATACAACTATAATCCTAGCACTTGGGAAACTGAAAACAGGACAATCACTATGAGTCCAATCTATGCAGTGAGACGCTGTAAACTTTGTACTAAGTACATTAAAAATATATAATAGAGGGGCCAGGGAGATGGCTCAGTGGAATAAGTGCTCCCCTGTCAAGTGCAAGGGCATGAGTTCAATCCCCAGTTCCACACACAAAAATAAATAAACAAATAAATCAAATACAATAAGATGTAAGCCTTACACCACTTAACTTTAGATCAACCATCTCACGCACATACGGCTCCCTGCTGAGGTGTTAGGATTTACTTTGATCATGTTAACTTTTCAATGCCAAATTTTTCACTGAGGATCACTTCCTTTTAATGGGAAAAATACAGACTGGAATGTCATCCTTCAGTGAAAACTCATTGTAAAAAAATGCACTTTAGTACCAATGAAAGTCTTTATCTTTCCCTCTTCAAATGATAACTCTAAGAGATATATAATTCCAGGTTGACAGTTACTTTCCTTCAGAAGCATAAAGTGATTTTTCTATACTCTTTTGCCAACTACAGGTGTTAATGCTAAGTTAATTCTTTGGGTGATAATGGTTTTCCCCTTTGGATGCTTTGATGCTTTCAGAATTTCCTCACTGTGACTGGCTTTTTACCTATATATATATATAGGTAAAAAGCCAGTCACAGTGAGGAAATATATATATATATATATATATATATATATATATATATATATATATATATATATATATATATATATATATAGAGAGAGAGAGAGAGAGAGAGAGAGAGAGAGAGAGAGAGAGCTTATGATACATAGGAAATTTTTATGCTCTTCACCATTTTTGAATACTGCTATTATCTCTTCAAATATCTTTGCATTTCATTTTCCCTCTCATCTTCCAGAACTCTGACTCCTCGTACATTATATTTCCTCTTCCAATTGTTACATCTCAACCCCTCCTTCACAGTTTCCATTTCTCCACTGTGTCCTGAAATGTAAATAATGCCCCATAAGGATCTGTATTTCAGTTAATTAATTCTTTTCAGTATTTGATCACATTCGCATTGTCTCTCTGGAAAACCGTGACTTTGGTTGGGACACAACACACGTGCTTAGTCCATATGCTTTGCTTCCTCATCTCAGTGTCTGAAGAAGGGCAGCTGATTCTGGTATGCACTCTTTCTCCTGCTCCTCACTCTGATGTTTTGATACCTTGCGCGTCTCTGATTTTGCTGATATTCCTTTTCCTCAGAAGTCAAGCAGTTGGAGCTCTTTGAAGCCCAGGCTGAGAGTCTGCCCCTGCAGAGGACTTATGATTGCTTTTCCCAGGACTGAAAGAACTATTACAATAGGACTTCCTTATACAATTCAAGTTAATAACTTTTAGATAAGCAAGACTGAAAATTCATTCATGCTTATAAATTCTCAGTGGGAAAAAATTGTCCTCTAGGCATCAGTGTTGGAGTGAACAGAAGACAGGCCCACCCATAGTTCACCCTTTCTAGGACCCACTTTCCCATGGCAATGGAATCTCCCATTGTGTAGAGACTACTACAGCACTCTTGCTATCACAATTCCTTCTGTACACTCCTTCTTGGCTCTTCCACAGCGTAGAATATCTGAGATCTGTTAGAAATCTCCCATGTTCTGCAAAGCCACGGAATTCACAGACCATTTTCTTTCTGTGTTACTAGAGTTCCCAAGGACGATGCTGGCTTGAGAATTCTGCTTTTCCTTCTAAGTTCTCACTTTCATTGACTTTCCTTTACATTTGGAACTTTCATCATCTTTAATTTCCCCAGCTATCAACTGAACACAGGTTACTTAAAAAAATCTTTTCTAAGGTTAACTCAGCCAAAGTGTCTTTTATTCAGCAAAACATAAATTTAAACTGCAATTGAAGTTTTTAAAATTTATATTTTAAAACCTTTAGTAAAAAAATAGAAGAAGAAAATGAGATTTCACATTTTCAGTTTCGTGAAAGGTACATTTGATTCAGTTTTATTATTTTCATGGAAAGAAAAGGAGTGCACCTCCAGGATAGGTGTGTTCTTTGTTTAATATGTTTTACCAAAATTTTACAAATGTTCATTCAGTGAGCAAGATTTAAGCTCTATTACAGGCCAAGCTCTAGGCTCTTCCTGTTCCAATATGTTACTGCCTTATATTTAATCTTCAAAGATACAGATTTAAAGGCTACTCTACACATTAAGATCGGCAAGCCAGATCTGTGTGGCTTGAGGGATAAAAGGATGGTATTAGCTGAGGTTAGTAAGCGTAGCACACTAAATCTCTCCATTCTCAGGGAAATGCACCACTTGACTATTGTGGTATTAAAGTTCCTGAAGTAGAAGAATCATGCAGTGTTCAAGATAACACAGAGAGGAATTTCTCTTAGTGCTGAGCTGCTTTGTTCTCCAAAGGTTTGGGCATGAAGGTCTCAAAGATTGGAACCAAGGAGGGGCTTTTGGCTCAAGAAAGCTGTGACTTCACTCCCCTTGGTCACTTGTAAGCTCTGTAAACCCAGACAAGACACTAAAAGGTCTATGTTCTCTTATCTTAAAAAAAGCTATAACTTTTACTGATTTCCTCTACTGTATCTCACATGATGAAGCTCAAGTGAGTGGAATGTTTCATCTTAAAGAGAGATAACTATGGACCCTAAGACAAGACAGTAAGTCTTAAAATCCACCAGACCGTAGTTCCAATCTTTCCTCAGTCACCTGTGGACAGAGCTAGATGACATGTTGGTAAGGCACAACAGGGGCCAGTGAGATAGCTCTGCAGTCTAAGCACCTGCTTGGCAAGTGCAAGGACCTGGGTTGGATCCATGGCACCCCGTGCCACACTGGTCCTGCACCAGGTGCACTAAACCTGCCACCAAATCTGGGCACGGTGGCACATGCCTGTAATCCCAGTACTGAGGAGACTTAAAACAAGAGGATCAGTACAAGTCCCTACTGCGTAGCAAGTCTCTGTTCCAAATATAAATATTTAGCATCATGGACCTCTTCATTGCTAGTATTTTGAACTTGGAGTCATAAAACTATAATAGTTGCATCAGCTGGTGACATTTGAGAGTCAGATAAATAGGCCATTTTCCTAGAAGAGTGGTAAAAAGTATCTCTCACAAGAAAAATATGTTTCACAACATATGTGTCAATGTATGTCTTACAAGACTGCAATCCACTAACATCACTCAAGACAATGCATAGCAACAATCTTCACCTCAAAGGGACTAGAGAGAACTGATAGCTCACTATATGACACTCCACACAGTGAGATGCTAAACCAACAACATCAGTAACAAGATTGGAAGCTGGTACTATGAAAGCAAAGTGCAAGCAAAGTGAAACTACACTATGTCTTTCTGGTTTCCAAGTCATGCGGAAGGCAGTGATCTTGTGCCCATGGCTCTAGTGTTCACAGAGTGCTCATAATGAGGTGGAGGCTTGGAGTAACCAAGTGTAGGAAATGCACACTGACTTAGACTTCAGAGAAGTGGACTCAGGTTCAGAAGTTATTCTGTGCTTATCTACAATCTTTGGAGGATCAGAGAAGCAGCATGCCTAAACTTCAGAGCAGCTAACAAGCTTAATTTCATTATTTTTACATATCCGTCTGCTAGAATTATGTCTCACATGGGTTCACTAAATGAAAAATGAAGCAATTCTTTTACAGTTAACCTTCCTTCTTTGAAGTAATCATTATAATGCTTCCCTCCTGGCATTACTGGGTGTGCAGGGAAAGCTTCTCCTAGGACTTGGTGGGTACTTGATGTACATTACCATTTTTTCTAGTGCTGATAATTAGTTCATACCTGCATCTTAGATAGATTTAATGTCTTTCCTCCAAGTCCCACCATAGAGCTTAACTGTGTATTCACAAATAGGTCTTCCTCCACCTCTAAAAGCCTTCAATTGTCTTCTCTTTCTTCATGGTAAATAATTAGTGACTAAAAAGAGAAAAGGGCAGGTGGGTGGCACACACCTGCCATCCCAGTACCCAAAGAGGCTGAGGAAGACGAATTACAAGTTAGAACCTAGAAAGGGAGTTAGTAACATAAGAAGAGGCTGACTAAAATAAAAAATAAGACTTGCAATAACCATGGCCTTCATCCCACAATCCACCACTCTTTTCCTTCCCAACCTGAGCCCAACAGAATGGCTCCCACAAAGAAGAGTGGCAAGAAGAAGAGGGATCATTCTGCCATCAATGAGGTGGTGACCCAAGAATACACAATAAACATTCACAAGTGCATCCATGGAATGAGCTTCAAGAAGCGTACCCCTCAGACACTTGAGGAGATCTGGAAGTTTGCCACGAAGGAGATGGGAACACCAGACATGCACATCGACGTAAGGCTCAAAATAGCTGTCTGGGCCAAAGGAATAAGGAATGTTCCATATTGTATCTGTGTACTGTTATCCAGGAAATGAAATAAGGATGAAAATTCACTAAATAAGATGCATACCTTGGTAACCTACATCCCTGTTACCATGTTCAAAAATCTCCAGACATATGGAGAGAACTAACCGGGAAATAAAATTACAGAACTGCCAACAAGTAAAAAATAAAAAGGTGCTGGGGATGCAGCTCAATGATGCAGGAAAGAGGGGTGTGTGGCCTTGCTCTTTATGCTGGCCCAGATCTACTTCCTGATGCCAGTGGGGCTCAGAAGTTGTGCTCCGTGCCAGAAAGCACACAGGTTGGTGGCCCACTTCTGTCATCCTCAGGCCAGATTCATGGTGAGTGGATAATTTCTCCCTGACGAAATGTGTGTGCTGGGGCCCATTTGCACTAGAGCCGATAATGCCTCCCAGAAACCCATCATCTGGCCATTCACTTGACGCTTCAAATCCAGGACCTATTTCCTGAGCTGACACATAAGGGCCGCAGATCTTCCTGATGCTGAAGTTTTCTGGAGTGAAAAGTAAATCTTAGCTTTGCAAGGCTCCAACTCAAGTTCTCCTTTGGTTGTATTTTGTCTGGAAGATGTATTCAGACTAGCTGGAAAGCAGTCTGAATTTGAAAGTTTCAAGGCAGGTATCTGTGCAAATACCTGGTGGGTGTGGGTGTGTGTGCGCGCGCGCGCACGCGCGCGCGCCCACACGCCATATGTAAGATACCCACTTTACACCCAGGATGCAGTTTGTTATAGAATCACCCTGAGGATTGGCTGAGGATTAAATGTATTATCATCTTCAAAGTGAAAGATTAAGAAGCTAAGTATGTAAACTCGAGTCTATCTGAGTTAAGCTTTCGTGCCATTTCTACTTAACCTTGAAGATTTGTAAGGTTCTTACCTTGCAAAGGGAGAGGAATTGATATTTCAACAGGCATAGAGAGTGACTGCCAATAGGGTTGAAAGTCCCCTTAAAGCACATATGTTCATTCCCTTCCCAGACATTAAATGAATTCTGTTCTAGGCTGTGCAACGACAGGGCATGAGGGACTATGACATCAAACAAACTATTCAGTCAGTCACTTGTGTCTTCATATTGCCAGCTGCTGGCAGCAACAAGTGCTGGGACAGAGCTGGCCCAGGATGTTTGGCATAATGGAGAAGGACCCCTGCCTCAGGCTGGAGCAGAAGCCCAGAGATGATGGGGATCGGGATAGTATTATGGAATAATCATTCTGTCAGCATTCAGCCTAATCCTTTCTAAGACTGCTAGGTCAAATCCAAAATGCATTTCAAGGTTCCTCAGGTAGCACAGCAGAGCAAATCACTCATACAGTGAGAGGCATGGTAAGCACCCAGCTAGTAACCAGGATTTATAATCCACTGGCCAAGATCAGCAGAAGCCAGCTTTGCTTTTTTATGCTTTGGAGAAATTTGAAGCTCTGCTCAAGGACCAGATAAGTAACTAGGCATCATCTAATGGTCACTCTGAGTTCAGAGGGAAAGACAAGAAATAAGAGATGGAAGGATGGAGTTGAGCATGCAGCTCCATGGTGAACAGAGCAAGGCCCTGGGTTCAGTCAATCCCAGCCTCTAACAGATTATAGCATCGGGACATATCTACCTTCCCACATTATATATTAGAGCCAGTGGGGAACACATAATTAGTTATCCTGACTCTTTATTTTTGAAAAACCTTGATTGTTTCATGACCAATTTTAGTTTTCTGACTATTGTGTTCAGTATTCATTTGATTGCTGAGATTTTTGGTGTTCCTGTAAGTTCTGCTTCCAAGGCCAGAACTCGAGCTGCTGCACCCTGACCTTCCTCCTGCTTGGGTCTTCATTGCACTTTGACTACAAGATGTAGACTACTGACCTCCAAGCTGGGCTTGCGTCCCACTGGCAGCAAGACCTTTGCCAATGGCCCCGGCTCTAAGTATCTCAGCTTCCCCCTCTGGGGAATGGAGAGGACAGCAGCAGCACACTGCACAGTGAGGCTTAGCTGAACTCCCCATGGACCATGGGAGAAGAGGGACATTGACACAGAGAGCACCAAGCTGTTAGGAAGGCGCATGAGGAAGTGCTCACGCTCAGTGTCCTGAGACTCAGAACAACTCTGTGGGCCACACTCTCTACCACATAAATCACCTTGACAAATTCAGTTCATGAGGCAAAGTTTTGCTGAAAATGTACAAGTAACACAAAAAGAAACAATGCAAGTCACCTACTAGCAGGTCTGATCCCTGAGGCCACCTTCTGCCAGCTCTTCTGTACTGCTTCACTCTGTTCCTCACTTCCCCTGTTCTACTCTTCCCTCTTCCCTGAGTTGCCCCAAATTAGTGTTGAGCCACTGAGTCACCCAGATCATCTTCATATCATGTAGAAAACTTTTAACTTTTCTGAGCCTTTCTACCAAACACAGCTTCAGGCCTGTAGTACATAGCTAAGCTCACTGAGGTTCACAAGAGGAATGAATTTCCTTAGCCCCCATGGTGGGAGAAACTGCAGTTGTAAATCACACAAGAGCAGAAGAGACGTTTGGTACAGCTGAAGCTCCCTAGTATCTTGGTGGAGATTCTCTCTGGGACACTCAGAGAATCCTTAGGGACACTTAGAGTTTATAAATGCATTGTGACTTTGAAACATTAGGACTTAACTTTGAACATGGGTTAGGGCATATGAGATAGTGGAACAGTTGTAAGCATGTGGAGATACTGAATCAGCACCGCCCACTTACCGTGACAGTCCTCTGCCATTACCCATCTGTGCCTGGAGGTACATCTTCTCTTATCAATTCAGCACCTGCCCTTACAGAAGCAGGGATCACAGAAATGCTACTGAAGATGCTAGTGGAGGGCAACCAGTCCCCAACAGGGTCATGGTAGGCTGTGTTCTTACTTCAAAGCATAGGTACCCTTAAAGCAAGTATGTCTCTGTCTTGGTCACTACTGCAGATCAAGCATACAATAGAGGCCCTAACTGGGCTGCTTCTGGAGTAGTTGAAAGATGGGGGAGTCTGAAGACAGGATCTGTGGTGGATTAACTAATGGTGAGCTTGTAGCACCCATCTGAACTGAATCAGCAGGGTCCTGGGGCGGGGGGTGACCCACTTGGTCATTGTTGCCAACAGCATAGAAAGAGAACTGAAAGAGAAGGTGGTGTTTTGTTGATTCTCCTGGAAAATCTTGGTCATGCTGGTTTTCCTAATATTAACTTGGATGTTCTCAGTCAGAGGAGCTCATGCTCTCTCTGTTGCTGTTGCTAAGGATGGCTATAGTTCTCAAGAGAGTGCCAAACCTTACCTTAAGCACTGTTTCCTGGCTCCAGTGCAGATCCCTCAGCCTGCTGGCACAGACTTTGTAGTTTCTACCACTTACCAACGTGGGCTTCCTTAGCCCAGATCCTTGGTACAGACTTGCAAGAGACATTTTCATGGGCTCTAGGCCCCCAGTTGAACTCATGGGGGATGTTGCCATGAGTCTTCAGCTGGAGTTGTGTAGGACATTACCGTGGCATCCAAGACCTCAGCTGCATTCTTTGGGTCTCCAAGGGTGGACAGGTCTCCTGTGCACTTTCACACTTGACCCTTTGGTGAATATTATAAGTAATCCTGTAAATTATGTGTCCTGCATTAAATCTCTTCCTTTGTAAACACTGCTTACAACAGGATCTCACAAAGGTTCAGCTACATGGAGTTTCTCCCTTTTCTTCCATCCTGGAGAGGAGAGACTGTAGAGGTGTTGGCCTCTGCCAGGAAAATCCATTCTTCTCCTGGAGACATGAGTTAGAAACCCAGTCAGCTCAGAAAACCAGAAGTCAAGGATCACTTAACAGCCACAATTCAGAAAAGTTGTGTTATACAATCAGATTAGTCACTTAAGAACACCAAATCTGTGTCTGTTTATATGAATGTGGGTGTGGACATGGCCTTTAGTGCATATAGATTCATATGCCATCTATCAGTGCAAATTTACAAGCTACCTACTAAATCAGGCATCATAAATGGTAACACAGAGCTTTTGAACACTTCAAATACCCTTCAGTTTGCTATTTTGTACATAATTTTCAGGAGCAGACATAATTATTCCTACTTTAGAGTTGAGTCAGCTGAAGATTAAAGTTGGTTGACTTCTTGAGCTACCCAGATATGAAATGATAGTGCAAACCAATCAGATGGGATGAGTCACTTCTGTTTTGGCTCATTTTATTTATTTCTTCCATTGCATTAGCTTGATAGGGACACTGGAGGACAAAGGCCCATGATTCACTGAGGTGCAGGAGGACTCATTGTTAGCAGTCCAGGCTGTGACCATCGTGTTTTTCTCCCTTATGTCCACATCCCTTCTCTTTCCTCACTCTTTCTACCCAGATTATTTCCTGGTAGCCCAGCTCTGTATGGAACAAGTTTCCCTTCCAATTTGCTCCACTTTTACAGATATAAATTCAGTGACTTTCCAGAAAAAAAAAAAATGCAATCTGGGGTTGGAGAGAGAGCTCAGTAGAATAAGCACTTGCCTGGCAAGCGGCAGCTCCTGAGTTCAATCTCTGGTACCACAAAAAAATTAAATAAATAAATAAATAAATGAATAAAGCATTCCTTATTCTTGTCCCTAATAGACCTCTCTCTGCACCCATCTCCCCCTCACTTCACCTTTGTTCACAGTGCCTCTGCATCTCCATTGGAAACTTCCCAGGAGCACCCTGGCCACTTTTTTGGAATAGTCCTGGGGCATGGGTCAAGCACAGAGCAGGAGGAACTGGACAGGAAGTTAGAACACACACAGCAGTGTAAGTGAAAAGAGCAAAGGGCAGTTCATATGTCTGGTGGTTTCTTTTTATTTATACCTTGCCCTTATTTCTTGTATGCTAGTGATCTCTAGGCAATACCCTAGAAAGTCCAAAATCACTGAGAAATGTCTTGAAGGATATACTTCAAACATTTGTTCATTCATTCATTCATTCATTCACTGGATGAAGGTATCTGTCAGCTGAAAGCACTCCAGGCAGCTGAGGGAAGAATCCTTGAATCCCAAAGGTGATCAGGACTCTCTGTGATCAGCTTTCCACCACATCTAGACTCTTTCCAATAGCAGTGAGGTCCATGGGGGTAAAAGTGGCCTCCCTACCCCATGTCAATGCTAATTGTCTACCACAGTCCTGTGGGGCCACCAGTGCAGACCCAGTGACCAGATTCTGGGATCCACCTATCTGTCTACTTCCAGGTAATCCTTGCAGAGTTATTAATGACACTGCCCCATGCCTGGCCCAGGCTACCAACCTCTGAAGCCCACTCAGCAATCCTGCTACACCTCCCAAGCAAAAGGTCCCTCTCCATGGTCCCAATCCACCTTTCTTAGAGGTCTGAATCATGCATGAAAGCTCTGTCCCAGTTCCCTATCTAAATGCTTCTCCACTTAGCATGTGGTTATATCCTGTTAAGCCCACTATATGTTAAAAAGCACTGCAATTCAAAAATGCTGTGATGGGCTAGTCAAATAGCTTAGTGGCATAAGCATCTGCCTGGCAAGGGCAAGATCCTGAGTTCGATCCTGGTACCAAAAAAAAAAAAAAAAAAAACTGCTAATAGAGTCAACCAACTGGACATCTTAGCACACTGGATAGCCTCAGTCATTTCACCTGGTAAATGTATGGCCGTCCTAGACATGTGGCTCAGTGCCACCATTGGTCACCAGGATAGAGGACTACCACACATGACCAGGAAGGAAAGACCAAATTCAAAGCTGAAGCACTTTCTACTGAATGCAGCACTTCATACCATCACAGGAGCCAAAGTTGTAAGATGCACCCCAGCAGAGTCAGGGACGCTCTGGAACTTTGAGGTACCCTAGGTAAAACGCATGCATTTTGATCTAGTGCTTGATGTCTCTTCTTCACATGAAAATTCTCTCTGACTTGCTCAGAGGTGGGAGGCAGGCACACTTCCGGGCAGCTGCAAGCAGCCCCCACACAGCAGCTTCCTTTGCAGAGGCAGCAAACTCACCTCTGAAGCTGGAAGCCAGACTCCCAGAAAGGACTCCCTTCCCACTTCTGGCTTTTTCTCCACCTCTTTTCACAATTGTTGACAGCTTCTGAGCAGGAAAGCAGAATCCTGTAGCATGGAGAGAGGACAGAGGTAGATGAGGAAAAAAAAATGCAAATAGCTCTTCTGGGTCCATGTAGCCCTACAATGGGATCCCTGTTTTGTGAAGGGAGAGAGAGAAAAAACTTGTTTATGCAGCTTTCTTATGATTACACAGCACTCAGCAACAGGGAAGAATGACAACACACACACTTTGTCAGCGTGTGTCTGTGCTGGAGCATGCCTGAGTGTGCTGTGCAAGACCAAGAGAGGGACAGGAAGGAACAGCTGGCCCTCTCTAGGCTGAAACCAGGATCTGATGAGCCCCAGAAAAACAGCTCAGACTGCAGGAGAGGGAGGGACAGCTAGCCCTCACCACTGAAACAAGAAGTCAACGCACTCCAGGAAAACAGCCCAGACTTTCAAAACAGCAGTTCTAGAGTTCAGTCCTGGTTATTCTACAGCAGGTAACCAGGAAGGTGGGGCTGAGCACCACACTGCCACAAGTTTCACTCCTGTGCAGTTGTATTTTCCACCAGGGAAAATCTGCTGGACACCTTGCAGGCCAGCACCCTGCAGCTAGGCTTTCTGTGAGGACAGACGTGCACACTGACCTATAGGGTTCCTAGTGTGGAATGTGGATTCTGCAAATGTACAGTCTGACTTCTAAGACTGAGAACCTGGGATTACAGGGCCTGGTGTTGCCTGCATGTAATCTCAACAGTATGGGAGGCTGAGGAAGGAACACTGTAGTTCTGACCCAGACAGGCTGCTTAGAGAGACTCTGTCTCAAAATAAATAATGATCTTTTAAAATGGTCTGGGGATATAGCTCAGTGAGAAGGCCCTGCATTCAAACTCCAATTTAAAAAAAGGAATCAGAGAGGAGTTGTTTTGTAACCTTTCTTTCTTTTTATAATTTTATTGAGAAACAAATAGTAGTGAGACAGTTTCAAAATCAATTAGTAGGACAGTTTCAATAATTAAAACATTGAATATTATTGTTTTAGTGGTTATTCATTGTATAAGATGAAGACATGGTATCCTGTCCACAAACACTATTACAACAAATATTTTTCTTCATTGAATTAAGAGAAAGTAACTATATATCTATCCTACCTAGTTTGAATATACAGACACAAAATGGTCATTCATTTGTATACCCTTTTTGTTTGGTTTTGTCAAAGAAAGGTATTCCATTGTCATTGAAATATTGTAAGTGCATGAATTCAGCAAAATATTTCAATATAATCCAGTACTCCATAATAGTAGTGGATTATCCGTAGGACTGACAATATCAGAAGTTGTTGACTTGAGCCCTTTACAGCTCAGCATATTAATATTGCTTTACTTTTTATACTTTGTTTTTATACTTTTATACTCAATGGTTAAGACCAAGATAACAAGAAAGGTAACCTTTGTATCTGATAAGTCAAATCCCCTCAGAATTTACCCTCAATCCCTGTGCTGCACTTTGTTGATCCTCTGTCAGTGTCAGCCATGTGGATGAGTCACGGCCATTGCTTGACCAATTTGTTCTCTGTGAAATCCTAAGAGAATGTTTTCTCTCCATATAACTCTCCTTAGGCACACTATACATCGTAAATCACTTTCGTCCATGGCCCCATAGTCTCCTTGATCAGAAAATCTGGGACATAGCTGAGTTACATGATGTTATAATACAGGTTCTCCTATATCTGAGTCTTCAGTGACCTTAAAAGGCTAGGTCCAAAATGTTGGCTGTCCTTGCAGCCCTTCTTTTTCTCTAAGTTTGGTCTGCAAACTTAAGTTGTTAACCCTCCAAAAGAGAAGCTTATTATTATTATTACCCTACAACATAGGCAGTTGAGCTTAACCTCACTATCTATCTGAATATCAAACATCTTAGACACAACATGAAACAGGTATTTTCTATCACGTATTGATATGTTAAACTTTAAGTCCCTACAGAATATGAAGAAAAAAATTAAAAACTATTTTTAAAAATAGGAATAAACCATTACATATTTTATACAGAAATTTAGAAATCTAACCATATACATCATTGTAGCAGGACAGTCCTATGACATTTTTTTTCTTGTCTCTTGTTTCCATTTATTATTCTGTTTTTTAAATAAACATTTACTTGAGCGACACTGTGGCAGTAATTGGTATGTCATGACAAGCAGTACATACTTAGAAGACCAGAATGACAGGCATTCCAAGCATGACCCTACTATTATACATTGCTACCTTCAGGGCAGTTGCTTACTTCACAGGTATCAGCATATGTAGTTAGTCATAGTGAGAATCCTTCCAATTAATTGCTAGTTTCAAAAACCTACTGAAGATACTCAGGATCATTGCCTTAACCACCTTGTGCAGATAAATGTATGGCTTTGCCCTGTCATATTTCCTAGATTTTCTCCTTGCCGTCTCTTCGTTGTCTAATCCTCAAGTTCTTGCTTTCCTTTTAATTCTGCTATACCTTTCTATTTTTATTTCTTCTTTTGAGCTCTTATGCTAGGGAGACTATATGATATTTACACATGTGGGTCTGGTTTATTTCACTTATGAGTATATCTTCAAGTGGTGATTTTCATTTTAATGTATATAGCCCCTTGGGCATATAGCTACTATACTGACCAGTAAAGATGGAGAAATAAATACATGTCTTTGTTCTTTATGATGATGGTCAGTTATAGGACGCAGAGTCTTCATTTAACTAATGAGGAAACTGAGGCTCAGAAGTGATCACTGACATCTACAGGGTTGTTCCCACCCTACCTGGGCAGCCTTGGGCCACCCCTCCCCTGGCCCAGCCTAGCACACACAGGCCCTCAGGCCCATCACTCACTCCCACAGCTTCCTTCATCCGCTGTGTCAGTGCTGAGGCAGCCAACAAACCCATTTCACATCACCCAGAGAGTGTTGCATGCTCACTGCTGTCATGCGGCACGGGCAGCATGAGGAGGAGTCTGGAATTTGATGTCGGGTTCTGTCTGCCATGTACTGGCCAGATACACCTCCAGGCCGGCAATCAAGCAGATTCTTGAAATCCCTTCAACACAATGAGTTTTGCCCAGGAGATACTAGCCTTTCTTGGGGTGGAGCAAAGCATTTGCTATGGTCTGGTTCATTTCCCCCTTAACCGATATGCCAGTACCCTAATTCCTAGACCTGCAGAATGTGACTGTATTTGGAGATAGAGATGACAAGCAGATCATTAATTTACAATGAAGGTTTTGAGGTGGCTCCTAGCCTGGTATGACTGGCATCCTGGGAAGACCCAGAGATGAGACAGCCAGCTCCAAGACAAGGAGAGAAGCCTCGGTCCTCTAAGATCAAAACTGGAATGAAAACGTTCTCCTAATCAGACACTCAGCTTGCAGTTCTCTGCTATGACAGCCCCTAAACACTAGCACAGCATTGTTGGATAAATTTTCACAGATGGAAAAGCCCAGCTTCAATTCATGAAGAATGACAATAATAGTGTTGCTAAAATAAACACCAACCATGATAACAAAAAAAAAAAAAATCACCATTAATTAACATGCCTCTCTCACACCTTTCTACAGTGTTGAAAGAACATGCAGCATTTATTCTCATTTTGAATAAAGGCAACTGGAACCTCAAGAAGCAAAGTGGTGTGTTCAAGTTTGCAAATGCTCCAATTAGTATGTGGGTCACACTCATTCCTACAATGCTGGATCCCAGCAAGACACGGTGTCACGATTCCTTTCTCCCATCTGCTTTTCCACAAAGTTGCCCCTGGCTGCAGTGACCACCCATCCCAGCTCTGATTCACACCATTCTCTCTAAGGAATTAGCCATGACCTTCCTTTCATCCTCAGAAACATCTAGATTTCTACAAACTGCTCTATACCCTACAGCTCAACCAGAAAAATGATCTCCACAAGTGTTCACAAATCCTTAGGCAACCCCAGCAGTTGCACATGGCTGAGGAGAAGGGCACCTGAACTCCATGTCCTCGCAGGTAGCAGTGGGTACAAATTCAACTGAGGTGACAAAGTAGGGGCAAATGCAAGGAGCAGTCAGAGGACCCATTCAGAGGATCAACACTGTCATAGACAATCCCTCTGCTGGCTTGCACTCAGAACTTAGAGGAAAATGAAGGAATTAAGCTCCATCCATAGCCCTGAGCTCCTTCCAGCTATGGTTCTCTGATTGCACCAGTAAGTGCTCTATAGGCTTGAGGGCCTATGTATGAGTCTGGGCCCTGATAGCAGCATGAGTGCTGCATTCCAGGAGCTGTGAGCCTGGAGACAGGCAGGACACATCCATCATGCCAATGCTTGGCCCCCAGTATCTGAAGTATGTGTTTATTCATTCCTTACAGCCACAAAACACATGAAAGCCAGTTGCTTAATGCATCCAGGCTCACTGTTTAGAGTACACAGGTATCAGAAGCCTCCGCCTTCTCCAGGGTAGGCTCCTTCATGCACGGGTGCTCAGCTTCTGTCTTGCTTCTGGGAGCCCCACCAATGGCGGCAGGTCTCTGAGGCTGGCAGGGAGCCGGTGCGGTGTCATGTGCTTTCTTTGCTCCTATCCCTGGATCTAGAACAAGGTACATAGCACTGTCTGTCTGCAAGAAACCCTGGATAGCAGAAGTACAGGGATCTTTAACTGGCAGTGAAGGCCTGTGCATGACAGTTCATTATTAGAAAGGAGCGTCCTCTAGAGACAAGAATGTAGAGGGTGCATTCAGAGGATGATACTGTGATGTTCATTCGCTGCTCCTGCTGCTCCCTCCACAGCCTTTGCCATCTGCCTTGGGGCACCTGAGCCCCGCTCCACATGGCAATACCTGCAGGGGCAGAACCTCTGCCTGCCGCCTGGATCCACCTGGGAGGTCTGCCGCTTTAGCACTGATCCTAAAAGCATTTAGCAATAGAAACTAATGAACTATTATTACCAATGCTACAGCATCAACAAACTTCCAAACCCTATGCAGAAGCCAGACACAGAAGACCATATATATCAGGATTCCATTACATGTCCAGAGAAGATAAATCCAGAGTCAAGAAGACTGGTGCTTCATGAAGAATCTGTTGTAACCTTTGAAGCCACCTTGGGCCTTCAGTCCTGAGAGGAGAAAGAGCTCCAGGCCAGTGTTCTGTGCTTATCTCATGGGGCCTAAGAAGCCCCACAACAGGACAAGGCCCCTCCTGTCTGGGTCTCTGTTTCTCCTCTGAAGACACTAGCCTCACAACTCATTTGCCACAGGTCCTTCCAGCAAGGACCTTCTCCAGTCCTTCCTTATCTCACATGACTGTCACTTAGCTCTGAACCTAGAGGGAGTTTCATTGTTCTCAAGGAGGTCTGCCTGGGAAAAAGGTCTGAAAGCTTCAGAGGCTTCCATGGCAGATATTACAGACAGTTGAAGCTTAAGTGGGAACCCTGGAAATGCAGAAGTGCGGATGGTACTCCAAGCAATTAGCACTGAAAACACCCGATCTTGCAGAGAGCCCTGCAAGCTTAGCGGGCGGACTCCAGGCTGCAGGTCATTACCACTTCCTGCAATCAGCTGCAGAGAGGTAGGAAGCATGAAGCTTGACGTGCAAGGGAAATGACAGGTAAATGTGGTAAATAGAACTAATTAACTTCAGCTGCATCCCCTATGACAAAGGGCTGAGAGTGCACAGCAGGCTGGCCAGGAAACCGTGGGCTGTCCAAGCAGCCAAGTGACCCAAGGGCTATCATGTGGGACATTGCCCCAAGGGACCACCCACCTGTTTCCTCTGCTATCTTATGCTTCCTATTAGCCAATTTTTTTTCAGGGTCATATTCTGATTTCTTCCCCTAGCTTCTCTTTGGCGTCCCTTCTCTTGTGGGTATCTCTGTGTCCTTGGGCAGGTGACACAGTTGCCTTTCAAAATTAGAAGCTCTAACTTTGGCCTTATGGGTTGTCCTAAGTAGTAACTAACTAAGCATGATTCACAGGCCAGGAGAGCTCAGACTGACATGATGGAACAGAAGCAGGAGGCAACTGAGGATGCTGTGGTGGGCACTGGTTTTTCTGCCAAAGATCCATGTGGAAGAAGTTTTGTTCCCAAAATACCTGTGTCAAGAGGTGGTGAAGGTTTAAGAGTCAAGGTCAAGTCAAAGGTGATCGAGTCAGGGGCTGCCGCTGGTGGGGATGGTATTGGTCTCAAAGAAGGGCTGAGGCCTCAAAGCAGTGGATGAGTTTACAAGAAGGCAAGTGGCTAAAACGAGCAAGTCTGGCCTCCTGCTCTCTTTCTTCTTCTGTTGCCATATGCTAAACATAATTTATCTGTTTCTCTATCTAAATGTGTCCTCCTCTTGTTATCAGATGGCAGTTATCTGAAAGGAATGCAGCTTCCTGGGATTGTGGCCTTTCCCCCCTGCCACTCAGCTTCCTTTTCCTTTGTCTGACCCTGGGGAAGAGACCTTGGTCCCTCTCCCCCTTGCCTCTGCTTCCCAGCCTTCTGCTTGCCCAGGGCGGCCCATGCAGGAGCTGCACACAATTAAATGACTTCCTGTGGAAGGAGCTGGAGTGCTTGGCCTTTTATGAGCAAGGATGCAGACCTTGGGAGGCTGGAAATACTTCTCAATCAATATGCTCTAGGCAGGGATCACTCTGACTCTGCTCATGTCCTGTGGAGTTCCTCGGGGCTGACCTCGACTTGCTGGCCCTGATCCTCCCCGACACGGAGGCAGAAGCGAAGGCACTGTTCACTCTGTACCAATGATCAGCACACGCTGAGTCTCTGACGCAGTGCTGGCATTCGGCGCCACTGTTGCTGTGTGGCTGTAGGTGGGGTGGGTGGAAGGGCCTCTTCTTTTGTGTTTCTCCTTTACAATGGGGTGGATTGGAAATACAGTGAATGTTTGCATTTTAAAAGTTTATTACAGCAAGACACACATTGCCATTCAGTGCCTTCTAAATCCCCCATCTCTGCTTCTAGCACACTTATTCCATTGTTCTTGCCAATCTCTGAAGCACATCCGGAAATCCTCCTTCCCAAGGGTCATTAGTTGCCTGGCCCTGGATGCCTCCAAAACAGCCTGAATTCATTCAGAACATTTGTCCTTCATGGTCATTGTCACTTCGGAGAAGCACCAGAAGTCACATAGTGCAGAGTGTGATGAATGAAGTGGGTGAAGACATTCAGTGACACTTCATGAGCTGCCTTCCCTGGCAGGCACTTGGCAGCAGCACTGACTGCAGATTTTATCATACTGTATACAATACTGGTGAAGGAGGACTTGAGAACTTCTTGAGAGAACACAAAGAATAATTGGATATGTGTATTCGAAGGAAGGAGCTGTTTTCGAAGGAAGGAAAATTAATGTCAGTATGTTTTTCACTGTAGTAGTATTTTTAAGATTTCACTACTTATGTATTTAGTACAATGGTCTCACTACACAGATTTGACTTGTAGTGATCCTATCCTATATTTGTCAGCCTCCCAAGCACTGGGATTACTCACCACCATGCCCATTCTCAATTGCCATCTCAGCACAGCCCAAGGGTGGTGCCTGCATAGCAAGCCCAGGGATCCAATCCCCTCCCTGGAGTCTACATAAGCAGACACTTTAATCTGCTGAGCTATCTGGCCAGACCTTTATAGTAGTTATTTTTACATCACAATATCTACTGTATATTTTGATCCCACGTTCACAACAGCCCTTAGGTCTCCATCCATTCATTCACTCATTCAGTAAATAAGCATGGAAATAAGTAAGCTGATATCTTAGAAAAAACACCACCTTTGCTTTTACCTTCCTCCCCTATGGGGTCACCCACAGAGGCACACAGAGCACTGTGCTCAGGACCATGCCTGGTCTGTAGTAGGCACCCCCCAAAGAATGGTTTATTTGTAGAACCTCTGAAGAAGGGTATTGTTGTAGTCAGGTTTTGCAAGGGAATAGATGCAGTACAGGATATTTAATGTATATGAGTGTCTTATAATATCCATCCAAATAGTGAAAGGCAGAAGAGTGCAGAAAATCTGCCCGCACTAGAGACTTAAAGAATCTAGCTGAGGTGCCGGCCCCACAGCAGCGTCCCCTTGAGTCCATCTGGAGGCCTGGAGCCCACAGCAGTTTCCACCACAAGTCTGCATCAAGCATCTCCATCAGGATGACCCAAACTGTAATCAAAATACACAGTGCAGTGGGATGGAAGTTAGAAAGTTTGCACCCACAGGGCGAAAGGTCTGTGCCAGCAGGTGAGGGGATCTCCACTAGAGCCAGGAAACAGTGCTCAAGCAGAAGACCATAGCTCCTCCAAGAGACACAGCAGCTTTGTCTGAGACAGTGATGGCCTAAGCACCCCTGGCAATGAGAACAGCTGGGTTCGTGCCAGGAAAACCAGCCCCAGCAATCTTCTGGGAAATCGGCCTGCTGCAGTTGGCAATGATCCTCAGGTGGGCCTTCCAGAGCCATGTAGACAGGGTTCACCAGAGTCCCACTCAGATTCCCAGTAGTTTATCCACCACAAATGTGGATTTCTGAGTGAATAAAAAATCAATGAATGAATGAGAAAGCAAGAAAGAAAGAAACAAACAAACAAACACAGGTTGCAAGAGTATGAAAGGACAAAGAAGTGGCCTCCTCTTCCATTAGTTACTACAATAAAGTAGTTACTGACTCCTTGCTCCTCGGAACTAGTAGCCCAATTGGAAAGACCACATCTCTGTAACTTTGAATACACAGCACACACAGCTTAGAGACTGGCATGGAATAGGAAGAAAAGGTAGAAATAATCCTGAGCTTCTGGTTAGACAGCTGTGGGCTGGACCCTAGATCACTGGAGACATCCAGTGTCCACTTTTCTCCTGTGTGGTCAGGGAGGGAAAGGTCTCACGCTTGTTTCACTGGATGATCAGGGTCCCCTGCGAATACAATGCCTGCAAATGTCCACCAGGCAATGCTACATAAAGGTAAAGTTTCTGAAAAGAAATCAGCAGGCTCAGGGGCAAAAGGAAAGAAGGCAAGAGTGATTTGATTAGGATTTACAGCATGTGCTCGGGGTCTGCAAGGCTGAGAGGTATTCATAGGAATAGCCCAGCTCCTGGCATGGACACATAGTAGGGCTGCTCTCTGCTTGATCCCTGAAGGATCCTCAGTTTCTCACACTCTTACTCCCCAGACATCAGAAGCTTAGAGCACCCTTTTCCCCACACCATGTGTCAGCTGGCGTTGAAGCTGTGAGTGCAGCCTGTTATTACTTTATTAGCAAAGATTCGTGAAATATTCATGAGGCTTTGAAAGAGAACGAGTCCCTGGGTCTCCGCTGTCGAGCTCTAATTCTTAGGTCTCAAGAGACAGACTCTCCACGCAAAAACTTTTCCCCATGACCACTGACCCAGCTCCCTCTCCCCAGCTTCTCCTGTCCCCAAAAGTTCTATCTTTGAGAAACTATTGCGCTGAGAACTATGTGAGTTTGTGTGACACTGGCCTGGCTGGTCCCTTCCCAGGTAAATGTGCTAACTCCCTGAGGTCTGCTGAGGTCCTGAGCCCAGCTGGGCCAGGGTTTGATAGATGCACCCCGTTACAGCCATAGACAGTATTGGGGTCTCCCTATCCCTGTGTACTTGTGTCCACTTCCAGCTCCAGGGACGCATAGACACAGGCTAAGTCATCCGTATGTCTTGGAAGGTGGGCCACCAGCCTCTTTCAGGACAGCTCCACTCTCATGAGGCCTACTAAGCCACCCAGCTTGTCCCAGGTAGCTGGCAGCAGAGCACCTGAGCCTGCATCTAAAGCATCAGGTCCCTCGAGCCCTCACCTTCTGCACCAGTCTCATGGTGCCCAGCATCATTTTCAATGCTGCCATATCCTGGTGAGCAACAGAGAAACAGACCCTGCCTTTGCAAAGTTTAGCATTCATGCAAACAGAAGAAAGCAAATCATCTCATAAATTAATATTTGCAAAATACCCTCAGTTCACAGGTGACTCAGGAAAGTGGTGCTGATTGCATCTGAGGTGGAATATGGCCTTGAGTTACAATCTTAAGGACAATTGGAAAACTAGCAAGGGGGGGAAATGCCCTTCTCACTGAAGGGGCCTAGATGGGAAAAGACCTTGAGTCTAAGGGCAGAACAGCCCTCCCATGGAAATGGAAGGCCACTGTGGCCCAGTTTGGGAAGGAGGCTTGCACTCTCAGAGAGGTCAAAGGCTAGCCCAGGCAGGTCTTTATGGTCTTAGTCCAGAGTCTTCAGGACCAGTCTTCAGACATGGGATTGACATGCACAGGTACACAGTTTGCAAAGCCCCAAAGGGGGTTATGGAAGCTGACTGAAGGAGGAAGAGAGAAGGTGTGGAGGACAGAGCTGGGGGGCAACTCAGATCCACCTTCTGTCTGTTCATCCTGCTAATGCCTAGCATCGGTGCCACCAGCAGCTGGAGACGTGAGTTCCTGTTCAGCTGCCTATGGAGAGGGCTGCCTGAGAACCTCACAGGGAAGAGCAGGAGTGGGGAGATCTGTCCTGGACCTCACCCTGTGAGTCCTGGGTGTGTACAGAACCAAAATGTGTCAACTTGTGTATCGAGTGCTTTAATATTTCTGCTTTTCTTGTACTTACTTTCTCAATTTTTCCACTATCAATGTATTAATTTTATCATAAGAATGTTCCATAAACGTAAAACCAATTTTAGAAAAGAAAGGACAGATAGTTAGGTTAAACTCAACTGCCTACATTGTAGGGTAATAACAATAATGTTCACTTCTGGAGGGTTAACTACTAAAGTTTGCAGACCAAAGCTCAGAGTAAAAGAAGGGCTGCAAGGACAGCCAACTTTTTGGACCTAGCCTTTCAAAGTCAGTGAGGACTCAGGATATAAGAAAACCTGTACTGTAGCATCATATCACTTTCCTCTGTGGCCCCATAATCTTGGTGAGAAATTTCTCACCAAGATTATGGGGCCACAGAGGAAAGTGATCAATGATGTAGAGTGTGCCTAAGGAGAGTCACATGGAAAGAAAACATTATCTCAGGCTTTCACAGAGAAAAAATTGGTCAAGCAACAGCCATGACTCACCCACATTGCTGATATTGACAAAGGATCTACAAACTGTGGTATAGGGTTTGAGGATAAATCCTGAGGGGATGTGACTGACCTTGTTAAATACAAAAGTTACGTTTCTTGTTATATAGGTCTTGTGTTATCTTGGTCTTAGCCATCCAGCAGAAAAGTTTAAAAATGAGGTATAAAAAGTAAAGCCATATTAATATGCTGAGCTATAAAAGGCTCAAATCAACAACTTCTGACATTGCCAGTCCTACAGATGACCTACTACTATTATGAACTACTGGACTATATTGGAATATTTTGCTGAATTCACACACCTACAATATTTCAATGACTATGGATTACTCTTCTCTGACAAAACTAAACAAAAACTGGGATACAAATGAAAGTCCATTTTGTATGTGTATATTCAAAATAGGATAGATAGGTAGCTACTTTCTCTTAATTCAATGAATAAAAATATTTATTGTAATAGTATCTGTGGACAGTATATCATGTCTGCATCTTGTACTATAAATAACCATAAAGAAGACAACCATATGCAATGTATTAATTATTGAAACTGTCCTACTAATTGGTTTTGAAACTCTCTCATTGCTATTTGTTTCTCTATAAAATTATTTAAAAGAAAGAGTAAGTGTAGAAGGGAGGTGAGTTTCTCTGATTATCTCAGGAGAGGAAGAACTTGAAGTGACTGAAACAAAGCGTGTACAGGAAAGCCTGTTGTGAGGCCACAAAACAAAAACAAGACAGAAAGAGTGAAGGGAAACCTGGAAGTGGGGCAGGAACTGTCTGTCCAGAACCTGTTCCTGCTGGAGACAAGAAATGTCATCAGAGAAGTCCTTAGCCTGGTGTGGAGATGGGGACACAGGACTCTTAGGAGATATCTTGTGCCTGCAAGGAGTGAGACAGAGCTGGCTTGTGAGGACTGGAGACCACAGGTTGGAAAGGGTGTGAGCTCTGGGAAGAGGGAGATCACTGGGCGATCAGAGTGGACAGGCAAGTGAAGCCTTTGGTGCCGGGGTCAAAGAGGAGGACGACCATTGTCAGACCCAAGATCTTCCATGACTATCAAATTAAGACAGCAGCTGAAATAAATGTACCTGGAACAGCAGGTCCTAGTGCTGACTTCCAGTCCTCATCCTGGAAGAACCCTTCTCTCCAGGATAGCCCCCACCCTCACAATATTATTCCCAGACCAGTAAAGGAGTTTCAAATCCATAGCAGACACAAGATAAAGTCAACAAAATAGATTTAATTCAAGTATGTCCCTCTCCCTTTGTCTAATCCTGTCTCTTGTCTATCTTTCTGTTCCTGTAAAATCTATTGTTTTATGTAGATGTGTGTACATGTACACATACACACACTCATATACTTACATACTTAGTGAAATGATTAATGATTTTGGGGTTCTCTGCATCTCCAGAGTTAATGAATAGTGTCACTGGATCTACAGAAAACTGACCCCTTGGGCATGAAAAGGCAAGCCAAGAAGACCCAGCTCAGTGCAGAAGCAAAGGCATGTGACCAGCCTGGCCCATGGCCTCGCTCTCCCTTCGCATGCTACCAGGCTCCCTGTGCAAAGTGGAGCTCAGGACAGGTTGCCATCAACTATGGGCAGTCTGACCTTCTGGCTACAATGCTCAGAGCCTATCGCATCCTCAGGGACCGGCTGATGGCCTACCAGACCCATAAGCAGAAGATCTCCAAGTCAAAGGTGTCTCGGAGCATAGTGTGGCTTGCATTCTGGTGTGATGGAAGCTTTAGACATAAAAGATATGTCTGTGGTCACAGTATCTCTGATTATTACTGTTGCTGTCCCACACAGCTGCAATAGTTGGTTTAGCTTGCAAAGACCTTTGGTCCTGTACCAGTGAAAAAGAACCAAGGAAACCTGAGCTTTCATCAGCAAAGCTTGGAGGTGACAGATGGTCACCCCCCATTTCATCATGACCTGAAAATGGCCAGTTTGGACACGTTCACCACTTCCCAATGTGTTGTCCTCCACATGCTACATATCAAGATTTGGTGGGAGAATAAAATAGGTTGTTCCACCACAAACAATCTAAGAAGCAAAGCAAATTCTCTCATTTTCTGCTCACTAGCCTATTGGAGGGCCTGAGAAGTACAGCAGGATTTATGTGTGTTCTCTTTTCTATCCAATGGTTTAACCAAAACTCCCTGAAACTACCTTGCTTCGCTTTGAGAAGTCTCTTAATTAACACATCTTAATATTGGAGTCCAGCCTAATATTCATGATTACCTATTCCAACATCTGATGTCTCTCTACCTCTTATAGTCTGCATAGTTTAAAGCTATTTCCTATTTAAGAAAAAAAAAAGCAGCTCACAGCCACTATTCATTTAGTTTTATATGAACACACTCTTTGATACTAAAGAAAATCTGACAGGTTTTATAAATATCACTACTAAAAATGGAATGGTTTAAGTAGAATAATGTCTTTTGTTTCCAAAGACTATCGATACACTACAGCAATGTGAAAATGACTATTAAAGAGAGAGATTTCACAGCACACTTCAAGGTAATGTAGAACAGTGATCTATGCACTATTAGAAGCTAAATGCTGTAGTCACAGTGCTGGCAGCAAGAAGTATTCTTAAGACAAGTGAAAAACGGAGTTCAGTAACATAAACATGATCCATGTAAAAATAGGCAAGTGCTCCAACTGCCATGTGCATTCACAGGAACACTCTCGTTTCACAGGAATCCATGTCTTTAGCATGTTTCACCATTATGCATTAAGCGTGTGCTTTGCTGCCTGTAACATTCGACACCCTCTTCCCTTCTTCCCTACACTTGTTAGTCCATAAAACTAGCCATCAGCAGCCTACCACGTGGTCCAACGTAGGGTTTCTGGTGTTGGATTTCCCTTCTGTTGCAGTGGTGTTGTCTACCAGTTGAGCCCTCTTCACATTAAATTGAAATTGCTTCATTTGCCTGCTTCCTCCTCCAAACTGTGAGTTCTTGAAACAGGTTAAAAACTTTTAAAGTATTGTGTATCATCTGTATACCTGACTTTCATACATTTTATATTGTTTTATTTAAACACTATTAGATGCCAACTTATTTGGTTTATTTGTTCTTTGCAAGTGTGCAGTGAAGCAGAAACTGGCCCTACACTTTCTTATGTTTTATACCATATGAACCCCAGGAGCCTCAGATGTTGATAGACAGGACTTTTGTAAGGTGATTGGATAAAAGAGCCATGGTAGGTGACTCCTCAAAGAGCAAGGAAGAAGCCAGTCCCTGTAGGTGTGGCCTGGATAGGTTTAGCCCCTCCCAACCCTCCCTTCCTTCCTGCTTCCTGTCTGTAGTGGCACGTGCAGCTCAACTCTACTATGTCGTTCTGCCTGGAGACAGTCATGAACTAAAATCATCAACCAAAATAAACCCCTGCTCCTTTAAGTTGTGGCTGTTGGGCATTGGGTCAGAGCAGTAAGACAGTGGCTAAAACACCTGATTGATAGAGTGCCTGGGGCTTAAAAATGTATTCTGACATTGCCCACATCCATATAACTTGCCTAAACCAGCGTGGAGTTCACTGAGCTATCTCCCCAGTCCTCTCTGCTTTTCTATATTCTGAATCCTATTGTCCCTTTAACCCCTACCTAAAATTCCCTAACTCTGTCTAGATATCTAATTAAAGCTCTACGAAAAAGTCGCTAAAAAAAAAAGTATGGAATTCTTTTAAGCCAGGAGCTCTAGGTACCAATCAATGAGTTAATTAAGTAAAAGAAGACCCACTCTTTGGAATAAGAGCTGTGCGTTGTGTTGGTTTTTGTTGATAAATTTTAACGTCTTCACTGAAGTATAATTCTTTGCCGTGTGCTCAGTGCCTGCATATACACAAGACGCTTGTGGCGCAGCTCTGTCCTAGCTCCTCTGTACCGCTAAACAGCAATGTGCCTGTGCAAGACAAAGCACAACGAACAGAATTTCCCTTCCCACGGTGTTGAAGGCTGGAAGTCTGACAAGGTGCCTAGGCTCGTGTGTGCCAAAGGAATGGACTCTGTGTCCAAAAGCCTTCAACACTTTGTCCTCATGTGGTGGGTGAGCCAGACAAGTAAAGGAGGCCACCAGTGACCTCCAGGTCTTTCTATAAGAGGAGAAATCCATGGCCTTCTCACTGCCCTCAATCCCACTCTCCTTATGCTGTTGTACTGATCAGCCTAAATTTTAAATGTATTTTAGTGCAGGTTCCACAGGGTGTCACTACAGCTCGGACTCATAGTGATCCTCCTGTTTGCAGCATCCCAGTGCTGGGATTATAGATGCCCGACACCATGCCCAGTCTCAATCACCAGCACGCCCCAGGGGCGGGCCAGAATGGCACTAGGGGAATCGAATGCTGGTCGCTGCACCTCCCTAAGCAGATACTTTAGTCCACTGAGCTATCTGGCCATCCCAGTGCTGTTGTACTGAGAATCACCTTCCAACAGCAGTTTTGGAGGCATGCGCACATGCAAGCCATAGCAAGTCCTTACCCAAACATGATGGCATTGGAAGTGAGAACTTTAGGAGGCAGTTGAGTCTGACTGAGTCATGGAGGCAAAGCGTTGCTGGTAGGGTTGTCCCTTATTTAAAGGGACATATTGGTACCAGAATATGCTCTCCACCATGGCAAGATGCAAGAGCAGAGACAGAGACACAAGACAAGAGACCAGTTGGATATGAAACTGGAAGAGGCCCTCACCACACACTGGAGACTTCTGACACCCTAACCTTTGACTGCTAGCTTCCAGAACTGTAAGCTGTGTATAGGGATATAATATATGGAATTATTTTACAATGACTCAGACAGATTAAAAGGTGTACATAATAATAATTATATACTTAAATGGGTGGATTCTATACGACAGACTTTATGTGCATTAAAGATAGATTCCTTCTACCAAATCGTGGGGGGGAGGGGCCTGACCCCAAAGTCAAGCTCTTTATCAATAAGAAATTGGGTAAGGAACTGGGTAAAGGGAAATGAACTTTACTTCCACTAAGGAACTTAAGTAAGAAACTCAATCCAGTGTGATATAGACACCCCTGCCTTGGTGTGGAGCGCCTTCCCTGTCTATAATATTTCACTCAAAGTCATGCCAAGACTGTCTTTCCTT
Source organism: Ctenomys sociabilis (assembly GCA_004027165.1). NCBI lineage: Eukaryota > Metazoa > Chordata > Mammalia > Rodentia > Ctenomyidae > Ctenomys > Ctenomys sociabilis. Next base: position 109,719 of record PVKA01001427.1, on the reverse strand, counting down.
GGCTCGGGCTCTGTCATTCCTGCATTACAGTTGGCTGTGAACTACCTTCACTAGCCTCCTCATGAACTGAAAACTCATGGGAGGATATTTCTTCACTATCATTAGATATGTAATGAGGAAAACAGGATATAAACAAATATGAAGAAAACAGGGCTTGAAATCTGGTGTTCCTAGTTCCATCACAGTACTTTAAAAAGCAGTGGCTTTTACACTATATAACCACAAAATTCAATTTCTGCAATCTATGCAATGGAAATAATACGTGCTGCCACCTGACTATGACCCTAATAATCTACAAGACACTTACCCAATAAAAGGGTAAAGTTCAAAGAAAAGCAAGTACTTTGCACTCTTTTAAATCTCTAGCACCTAGACATCAAGGAGTCGAATTTCCAACAAAAGTCCCCTCCCCCAGTCTCTAAGCAGCCATTGTTCTTAGACTATTTGCTTTTATCACAACTGCAAGTACCAAATCCTGTTTTGCTCTAAGGAAAGAGTGATTTGAGAAACCTTTACTGGCATACATTTTCTCAGCCTCACAAGCACAGAAATATCTGGGCTAACTGGCTCAGTACTGATCCACTACAAAAAATGTGTGGAGTGTTCAATTACCCTTAGAATTGTTCATCTCTTACCTGCGGAGCCCCAGCAACCTTTCATGGGAAAATAAGCTGCAGATGGAAAATTGTTCAGAGCTTATGAGGAAAGTTCAATGAGAAACCTTGAGCTTCAAGCCTCCTGCGGAAGGTGAGTTAGCCTTCACTTTTCTATATGTGCATCTTCCTTTTCTTGACATTGTTGTTCCAGACTTCATCTTGTGGAGGGCAGAATAATAGTGAAGCCAACATTAGTTTCAGGAATCTAAGAACAGAATAAGTTCAGGACTAGAGATCCCAGTGGCTAACATTTACAGGTTTTAGCTGGCTCCAGTAGGAGGCAGACAGGGGTTAGATTTCTGTCAACTACTCTATCAAAGATTATATCTTCAATTAAAGAAGAACCAACAGACCCCAGAATGGAAAGTCCTCTCTAGTCCTTAGCTTTCTTTCTATGACTGAGCTGTAAATCTATTCATCTGCTCCTATAAGCATTTATCAACTATCATGGCAGCAATTGTTCAGCAGGCTGGGAATTAGAAGCCAAAAGACAAAGTCCTTGCCCTCAAGTATCTTCTGGGTTCTGGAAGCACTGCTGTCATCCCACCCTCTCCAGGAGAGACACAGACAGGACAGCAAGCTGGAAGCTACGATAGGACAAATACTGCAAGAGAGAGTACTACATGGAACAGGGCGCACTAAGCAAGACAGAAAAGGAGGCAGAGCCCACTGAAGAAGTGCAGAGAGTGGCAGCCTGGGCAGGATCCTAACACAGGCATAGCGAATGGTGCCTTTGTTATAAGATTTAAGGGCAATTCCTCTGGGAAAATTCCCAGTAGTAGGATAGCTGGCTTGAATGGGATTTCTAGTCCTACTCTTTTGAGGAGTCTCCACACTGACCTCCACAATGGTTGTACCAGTCTACATTCCCACCAGCAGTGGAGAAGTGTTCCCTTTTCCCCACAACCTCTCCAACATTTGTTGTTGGTTGATTTTCTTATGATAGCCATTTTCTTACTCTTTCTGGAGTAAGATGGTATTTCAGGGTCCGGTGAGATGACTCAATGGAATAAGTGCTTCCCTGGCAAGCACAGGGGCCTGAGTTCAATCCCCAGTTCCGCAAAAAAAAAAAAAAAAAAAATTTCAGTGTTGTTTTTATTTGCATTTCACAGATGACTAGTGATGTGGAGCATTTTTTCATATATTTATTCGCTTCTTTAATTTCGTCCTCTGAGGAGTGTGTATTCATCTCAGATGCCCATTTCTGAACTGGGTCTTTAAATTTGAGGGCCCTGTTATATCTTAATTCTTTATATATTTTAGACAGGAGACCTTTGTCTGATTGCTTATTAGTTAGGATTTTTTCAAAATTTGTGGGTTGTCTTTTCACTTTGTTGACAATTTCTTTTGATGTGCAGAAACTCCTCAAGAAGAGTTGATCCCAGTTGTTGATTCTTTCAGGTGTTTCTCATGCAAATATATGTTTGTTCATGAAATCTTGACCTACCCCCTATGTCTTCAAGAGTTCCTCCTACTTTCTATTCCAGGAGATTGAGTGTTTCTGTTTTAATGTTTAGATCTTTAGTCCATTTTGACTTTAACTTAGTGCATGGTGATAGAGCTGGGTCAAGTTTTAGTTTTCGGCACGTAGAAAGCCATGTTTTCCAGCACCATTTGTTAAAGAGGCTATCTTTCTTTCAGTGAGCTTGTTTAGCCCCTTTGTCGAAGATCAGATGGCTGAGTGTGATTGTAGATGCCTCTGCATCTTCTAATCTATTCCACTGATCCTCAGGTCTATTTTGTTGCCAATACCATGGTGATTTTATCACAGTGGCTTTGTAGTATAATTTCAAGTCAGGAATTGTGATGCCACCTGCCTTGTCTTTATTGGTCAAGATTGCCTGTGCTATTCTAGGTCGTTTGTGGTTCCAAATAAATTTTAGGAATGATTTCTCTATGTCTGGTAGGTATGTTGGTGGCAGTTTGATAGGGATTGCATTAAATCTGTACAGCAATTTTGGGAGTATGGCCATCTTCACGATGTTGGTTCTCATAATAATATATATGTGTACCTATGTTTATACCAGCACAATATATGATAGCAAAATCTTGGGAACAACCAAGATGTCCATCACATGAGGAATGGTTGAAAAAGATGTGGTATTTCTATATAATGGAGTATTACTCAGCTATTAGGAATGATAAGCTTGAAGCATTTATACTGAAGTGGATGCCACTTGAACATATACTCATAAGTGAAATAAACCAGACACACATGTGTAAATATCATATAGTCTCCCTCGTATAAGAAGTGAAAAGCAGAAATACAAATGGAAATGTACAACAACAACTAGAAACAATTGAGTCAGATAAGGCAAAGTGAATGGTATATGCTGCAGGATACTACTCAGCTTTTCTTCTGGATGGTTAACAACCTAAGTTCACAGATCAAAATTGGAGAAATAGAAGAGCTACAAGGGCAGCCAACATTTTGGCCCTAGCCTTTCAAGGTCAGCGAAGACTCAGGACATTGGAGAACCTGTACTGAAACATCATGAAACTCAGTTGAGCTCTAAATTTTCTGAGCAAGGAGATTATGGAGCCACAGAAGAAAGAGACTGATGATCTATAGTGTGCCTGGGTAGAGTCACATGGAGAGAAAACTTTCCCTCAGGCTCTCACAGAGAGCAAACTGGTCAAGCATTGGCCATGACTCATCCACATGGATGACACAGAAAAGGATCTATAGAATAAGGTACAGGACTACAAGATAAACCCTGAGGGAACTTCATAAGAACCTCATAAGAAACATAAAGTATGTGTGTTGGTATATAGATCTTGCTCTATCTAGGTCTTAACCATCCAGCAGAAAAGTATAAAAATGAAGTATACAGCACGGGGCTATAATAATAAGTTGAGCTGTAAATGGCTATGGTCGACAACTTCTTCAGATAACTCACTATTGTTGTGGAATGCTATACGGTGTTGGATTGTGTTGTCGAGTTCAGGCATCTAAATTAGTTGAATGACAATGGAGTGCCCATCTTTGACAGGTGTAGACAGAGGAAGGGGTATAGAAAGGAAGAATCATGATGTGTGTGTATAGACAGTACAGTTGGGATAGATAACGCTGTGCTTCTACATAATTCTATGAGAGGCAAGATTTGCACTAATAGTGGTTGGACAGGATATTATGTCGGCTTCTAGTACTATGAACAACCACTAGGAAAATAACACAGTAGAAAGTATTAATTACTGAATCTTTGATGTAATTCAGGTATAAAAAATAAGATACACAAATAGCTATACTCTCTTAATTTACTGATAAGAGACATATGGTATAATAATGTCTATAAGTATAATATCATGTATGCACCTTCTATGATACCAAAACATTATGAAAAGAGTTTGAAATGCATTAATTTATCAAATCCATCTTGTCAAGGTATCTTAAAACTGTCTCATTGGTATTTGTACTTCAATAAAAAAAAAAAAAAAAAAAAAAAAAAGATTTAAGGGCAGAGCCTCTCATGGTAGTGCTAAAGAGAACCACGCTGAGCATCATCAGAAACAATCCCCACCAGCCAGTGGCCAGTCAGAGCAGTGCTTACGGGAGGCTATTCTCATTGGGCAGACCTTTGGCATTACTATTAGCAGAGATATTTGCAGCTGAAAGGGGAAGCCACTGATCCCAAGGAGAGGGACAGACTCCTAGTGAGACAGTGCAGCTTGGGGGCTTGGGGTAGTCACCCATGGTGACTGCCCCATGAAGTGACCTCAGTGTTCCACTTCAGGGGCTGGACTTCAACTTTCTCATTTCACACTGAGTCCTGAAGGGTCTGAGGAAAGGGCAAAAAACATAAGGTGGGAGGAAAGGCATGCATGGTCCCAAGCTATGCTTCAAAGCACAAGAGTTACTCAGGTTGTCTTTCATTTCTTCCCTAGAAATCCATTCAAAAAAAACCCTAAAAGTCCTTTGACAATAAGCCTGTGAATCTGTCCTTTCCACCATTCATTACATTCCTTTCACCCTCAGGAAGTGGCAGCAAAGGTCAACTCCAAATGCAGGTAGATGTGCTTGTGACCTGACAAACAGCTGACATGCACATTCTAGGTCCTGCCTGAGGATGCCCCTCCTGTGCACCAACTCCAATTCCTACAGTGGCTCACTTCTCTGATCACTCCCACCCCACCCTCCACGGGTCCTAAAAATCTCTAACAAGCCATTTATGTGTCTCTTTCATGATGCATTCTGAAAAGTCCTTTTGCACAATGAGAGCCAGGAGCTTAGAAACTTATTCTACAAGGAGGATGAGTTACAATCCTTATTTCAGTCTGGGGAACCTCAGACCCAACCCTGTGGCATTTTCTTTGTAACAATGAGTTCCCCTGGGCTACTAGAACCAGGGGTCATGCTCAGGCTACAGGCATCTCACATTCTCAGAGGAGGGGAAACCCAATCAGCCCTGCATCTCTTTGTCCCCTGTATCACCTTGTGAATACAGGGGACAGAGAGAGCATCAGGGAAGGAATCCTGGACTTTGAGCCACACAGGAAGAAATCTGACTTGTCACTCTGTCCAGGGCAGGGGACATCCTTTCCCAGCTTCAGTTTCTTCATCTGCAAATGAAAGTAGAAAAGTGGTTCCACCAGATAAGGTTACTTAAGAGTCCACATGTGGGTCATACGCTAAATGCCTTATTTGTAGCTGTGGTTTTGAGACCCATAGGAACCAACTCCACCCTGTTCACATTACTGGAAGTCTCTGCCTTTTCTTCTTTTTCTCTTCCCCGCCCCCTAAAAACACATACACACGCACATGCACTCGCACATGCGAGCGCGCGCATATACTTGAGCCCAGTAGATGCGGAGTTTAGTCACCAATTAATGAGGTCTTTGTCACTCAGAGAGTAGCAAAGGTGCTTGGAGAGGGATGGCAGCCCATAACATCTAATTTTATTTTCAACAAGATATTGACTGCATCGTTATTACCAAAACGCTATCCCAAAAACCGCATCTGTCTCCTGCTGCTGTCTGGTGCTGGCCTGCTGGCAACAGCAGAAGGAGTCTGGCTGATTTAGCAGCACAGAGCTCCTGAAGCCAGAGAGTTTATTTTCCTAACAGGTGATTGCTATGCTTAACTCTAATTTAGCATGAAAAGACTCCTGCGAGTGATTGCGGAGATGGCGGGCATTGTGCGCATGAAACACAGTGCTCAGGCCACAGGCCTGAGCACACCTGCCATGGAAATATTAAAAAAAAAAAAAAAAAAAAAAAAAATTAAACAATCTGACTAACCAGTCTCAGCTGCCTGTGGGGTGAGCTGCCAGCGGTGTGTAATGTACAGCTGCCCACAGCTTTTCTATCGGAAAAGACAATCAGAGTCACCTATCAAAGACTGATCCAAGCCAATGGTTAAACCTGTTCAAATAGAAATTGATTGAAGCCCTATAATTCACCAGTTCCTAAGTATACAATGCAATGGTTTCTTAGTAAACTTACTGAACTGTATAGCCATCAACACAAATCTATTTTAGAGCAATCCCACCACCCTTCACTAGATGCTTTATGTCCATTTTCCATTAATTCCAGTCCTCTAAGCCCTACACACTCTCCCAAGCAACTGCTGACTTTTTTTTATGTTTTCAATATTTATTTAGATGCAGAACATTTAGAGAAAACAGTGATCCTTTCTAGTTTTCACTGCATGGTTTGGAAACAAGTACTCGTGTGTCAGGTACAAGTGAGCATGCATCTGTAAGCTTGCCATTCATTTACTTTACCAATATTATTTGAGTAATATTGTTGGAATCAATTATATATATATATATATATATATATATATATATATATATATATATATATATATATATAGTTGGAAGAGCATCTTTTAAAGCAGTTAGTCAGAAATTATATTTTCAGAAGATACATAAAGGCCAGGGAGATGGCTCCATGGTATTCCCTCCATAGAGTTGCCTCTCCTGGACATCTCCTATAAATGAGATCCATGGTTTGGAGTCCTTGGTGCCTGGCTTCTTTCCCTTACATTCACATCACAGAGGCTTGCTGATAGTTGAGCATGATGGTATTAGCATGTGCAGTAATAACACACTGCTTTGCGTTGCTGAGTGTTAGTTATTTTCATGCCCGAGTGTACCCTAATTGGTCTGGCACCAGCTGCTGGACATTCGCTTTCCATTTGGGGATCTCATGGTTAATCCTGCTGAGGAGAATCATGCACAAATCTTTTTACAGACATATTTGCATTTCTCTTGGGTGGATTTAAGAATAGGATAGCTGAGTTGCATGGAAAATTCATGGTGCCCTTTTTTCAGAAGCTGCCTCCAGAACCTTGACCCCTGGGCCACTTCTCCTCTCTCTTGCCTGACTAGAATGCTCTCGTGACTCTGACAGGAGAAACATTCCTGCCCAAGCCACGACCCCGTAGCCCAGGAGGAGCAGCTAAAGCAGGAGCCGGACTCTCCTGTTTACCTTCAAGGGTTTGAGCCTCAATGCACCACATCAGAGAAGTAAGAAAGCCTCCCCACGTAGCTTCTACTTTTCTTGAGTTCCATGGTGCAAGAAAAACTGAATTATAATGGAGTAGTAGTTAAACCATCAGCTATGAAATATTTTCTTGGCTCATAAATCTCTCATCAAAGCCTTTATTTTTAATGTTCAGCACAACGATTAACTATTACCTAATTACAGTTTAATTTACCAGATAGTTTGGGTACTTGCTAAGTCCCTGGCATGGGAAAAAGTTGAAGCAAAAAAGTAAATTCAGATGGGTAGTTTGTTGTCCTACTGGTGAGAACTCCACACCGCCAGATGATGGATTGCTCTCTACTTTAGCAAAGAAACTTGGATTTTTTCCTTCTCCCTTTTACTTGCATTAGTCATGCTGACCAAGATTCTTATAAGGGGGCTGCTCAGATAGTTCAGTGGAATAAGCACTTCCCTGGCAAATGCAAAGGCCTAAGTTCAATCCCCGGTTCTGCCAAAAAAAAAAAAGTTTCTTATAAAGAGAAATAGGAAAGGATAAATGCTTGTGAATCTGTCCTGGGCTTGCAGTTTTCCAGCTGTGAACCACTGATGCTCAGAGTTGAAACTGGAATAGTGGGGCTGGAAAGATAGCTCAGCAGCATAAGTGCCTGCCTGGCAAGCACAAGGTCCTGAGTTTAATCCCCAGATTCTCAAAAGGAAAAAATGAAAAAAGAAAGACACTGAAATATAGCAAAGATGTGTTATTCACACATGAGAAAGCAATCAGGAGACCCCTATGTCACAGATACCCTGGGGTAAGGATGGGAAGGAAGCTGTGTTCTTGTGTTCTCTTCTGATCCATACTCACAGATGAAGCAGAATGGCTTTCCCCCACACCCCATCTCACAGTTCGAGCACTAAGCATCATTACTGTTCTGACTTTAGAGATGGGAAGTGGAGCCCAAGAAGCAAAACCATTAAGCCAGGCTAGAACCCCTAAGTCTAGTCCTGACCACTCTACCATCACATAGTCATTCCTGTTCTCCTCCCCAGCCCAGATACACACAGAGACAGAGACAAAGAGAGACACAGAGAGACTGAGACAGACAGAGGCAGACAGAGGCAGAGACTATTATGGTTTGTGTCTAGTTGTCCCCCCCAAAGCCTAATGTAAGTCATGGGGTGGACTTCTAGAGTTTATAATCAACTCATGATCCACTGGGATTACTGGTGTGAATACTACTCCCAGCCTGGGGTGGACAGCCTGAATGCGACTTAAGGGAGACAGACTTGCTCTCTGTAGCCCTTGTTGCTGCCACTCGTCCCATTGGCTCTCCACTCTTTGCTGCTGCCATGAACGGTTGCTGTCTACCATGTGCCCCTCTGCCTGGGAGCCAGTTGGGTATGGACTGCAACCTCCAGTAACTGTGAGCTAAATAAATCTTTCCTTTCTTCATTTTAGATGACAGATATATTATCCCAGCAATGAGAGAAGAGTAAATGAGACAGAGAGAAACAGAGAGACAGACATAAACAGGGACAGACAGAGAGAGAGAGAAAAAAAAGAGACCAATATAAAAGCCTCATGGTGCACAAATTAGAAAGAATAATGAAACATACTGCATTCTTTTGCCTTTCCATACAGCCAATTGATCCTCACAGAATGGTTTCATTGATCACTGTGAAACTCTTATATCCATAGCAAATCTATGGTTGCAATTGACAAATGAGTGCCGATAGTTCTGGAATCAATATTTCCTTCCCAATATAAAAGTAAAGGATATTTTCCTTTATGTTAAAAAGTAATACAAAAGTGAAATAACACAGACCTATGCCCCAAACCCCTTCTCTTCCTCATCAGGAATGTAAGCAAATCCTGCACTGAAAAGGGTAATGGTTCTGAATGCTAAAAGGTTATTTCTTCAATTTTTCTGGCATTCTCAATGCTATAACTACAGATATGCCATATTTTAAGTTAAATTTGCTTAATTCATGCCTCCTCCATACTTTATTAAAACTAAATGCTGATTTGCTGCATTTGCCAATTCCTGTATGCCAATAGGCCTGCCAATGTCAAGCCTGACCCATATTGAGGTACTACTGCAGTGTCACTAAGCACAGGCCTGGGAGGAGGCACAGAGCAGTGCAAAGCCGGCCCACCAATGTGACCTTAAGGATCTAGCTAATAGCAAAACAAGTAAGACAGTGAAAAAGAGAAGCATGTTGTACATTAATTACCTTTGCTTTTAATGCAATTTTTGCTCTTCCAATTTTATACAAATTACTTGTAAAATAATGGTTGTTTTTAACTATGGAGATGCAACATTCTTAAAATTTTAATGCAGAAACCAATGCTGCTGGGCCTGTGAGAGCTGCTTTCACAGAGCTGCTGCCCAGTGCACAACCTGCTTGCCTTCCCTCTGTGTGCAGTGCAGGGATGAGGTTAAATACCCCCTCATTGCCCCACAGATTTGCTATGCATATGAGTTAGCAACAATCAATGAAACCATTCTATGAGGATCGATTGGCCTCATGGAATTGGCACACTGCATGTTTCATTATTCTTTCTAACTTGTGCACCATCAGGCTTTTATATCAGGGTCTTTTTCTTACTCTCTGTGTCTGTCCCTGTCTCTCTATGTCTGTCTCCCTGCCTCTGTCTCTGTCTCTGTCTCTGTCTCTTGGGACTCCCCTTGAACACTACCACTTGCTGCACTGAAGATTTATGTCCCTAGAAAACCTAAAATCTTATTTTACACCTGAGGAATTAAGCTCTCAGGAGGACAAACACAGGAGGAACCAGAGGCACCTGAACACCCAGAGAAACAACAAGCCACTGGCCGTCTTCCTCCCCTGATGTCCTAATAACAAAGTGGTCCACACTCGATGTGGGAAGAATGTCTCCCTCAGCTTATCAGAGACAAATACCAAGTTCCTAGGTAGATAAAGTGTAAGAACAGAACACAGGGAAACAGGAAATGTTGGGAAGTTCACTTGCTTAATGATTGTCCAGGAAACAGTCATCAGGAAGAGATTAACCATGTGGGCAGAACCAGGAGGTGTGGCGTAGGAGACTGGCGTAGTCCCACCTATCACACTAGCGAGGGGACACCTCCCCTGCCCCCACCCTGGTCCTACATGCCATTGTCTTCTGCTCGGGTAGCTGCAGTCGTTCTCAGAAGTCTCTCTGCTTCTACTTTACCCCCTCTGAGTTCATTGTCTATGGCTTTAACAAAATGCCTGAGAGCAGGTAGTTTATTAAGCAGAATGTTTAGCTCATTCTTCTGAAGCCTGGGAAGCCCAAGGGTATGGCACTATCTTGTGAGGGCTTCCTTGCCATCTCATGACATGATGATGGCCTTTGATGACAAGACAGTGTGCATGTGGCAGCTCTGCTCTATTCCTCTCCTTAGAAAGTCACTAAAGCCATCTTGGGGCCACTGCCTATGACCACTATGAACCCTAATTCTCTCCAAATACCATTCACATGTACATTAGACGTTATGTTTCTGCCACATGAATTTTGGGGAACACATTGCAATGACAACAGTCCCCACCAATTCAATTGTTCTCAAGATAGCAGTCAGAGACGTCTATGGACACAGCATGGGCACCACTGCATTCCTAGGTTCAGATGGCTCCTTGGCTTCACTTTTATTTGGAGCCTGAGTCTGAGGCTTCTCCAGGACTATAGTTCGTCACTGCACCTTCCCTGATGGCCTAAGGCTCCTGCCCTGTACTTCCCAGTTCATCCCTGCACTGGTGTCCAGGCCTGCTGTGGGCCGTTCCACCACCTGATCTTACTCCTTCCTTGGGGCTCTGTCTCCTGGACCTGGAGGCTCCTTCTGAAGCTACCCCATGACCAGACCACTGTATGATTTCTCTGCTCTCCTATCACACACAGGCCCTCCTTGCCCACCCTGTGGAATATTCCAGATGCCTGCCCACCGAGCCCACACACTCACCTTCCACCTGCCCTAGCATGTCCTGCCAGCAAGCCCTGCACATCACTAATCCACCTGCTCCCTGCTACTGTCAGCCCTCTGTTCTGCAGACAGAGGTCCTCTCTGCTTTGTTTTGTGGAAGATAGGAGTCTTTGTTCTCTCATTGATACACTGCTAAGAACTGAAAACAACTTCTGGCCCATAGTTCACACTGGGGGGAGGAGATCAGAGAATTAATTTTGACAAAGATTCCTAGTCTAAATATTTACTGAGCACTTAGTCTATTCCTAGCACTGTTCTAAGCATTTCACATGCACTAGCTCATTTAATTCTCACAATATTCTTGAAATACTGTGAAACCTAAACACCCTCAATGTCAAATGATCTATTAAAAAGTCCCTTAGAAAGCACAGATGAGCGGATATGTCATGGTGATTAGCTGCAGCCCTACATTTTCAAGTTTCATTTTCCTTCAGTAATTGCTTTGAAAACCAGTGTTCCCAGATAGTAGGATGAGATAGATCCTCTGCCCAGGAAAGGAGCAGAGTTCAAAGAACAGCAGAGAAGGCCAAGTAGGAGGCCAGCAGCCCACTGTCCATGTCTACAAAATGCAGTGTCATGCAACCAAGAGGCGTGGTCCTTGAGCCACGCAGGCCTTGCACTGAATGCTATTCTGGCACCCACAGCTTTGCAGCCAATATACTCTGCCTATCTGAACTTCTTTTTCTCCACCTGCTTATGTAGTATAAGACCTAACCTATAGTACTAACTGCTAGAAGCAACTGGGAAAAGCGGTTGACATACACTAGGTAAGACAGATAACTGGTATCTTCCACAGACCTATTTGTCCATTACCTTTTGCTTGAGGCTCCAATTTGAAATTTGTAAATCCCCCCGAGCATATGTTGGACAGATTTTTTTCAACAGTTTTATGCTATCACATTTGTCCAGTTGGTTGAACCCCTCCTGCAAGTGGGACTCGAGGCTAACAGCTAGAAAAAAGGAAACATAATAAATGTTATCTCACTGAGAGATGAGGGCTGACTGCTTAGGTTGAGACCTTCTGAACTTTTCACCGCAGAAACAGGAGGGAAGGGCAGGTGTGGCATCTGCTGCTTCCTCTGCCCAGAGACAGGTTGAGAGAGCCAGACCCACCCAGAGACAGACTGTGTCAAAGTGCCGAGCAAGGCCTGAAGGGAGAGGGCCCTGAGGGAGTGTCACTCACAAGATGGTGGAAGGCTGTGTGCTGCATCTGGAGGGACTCTGACCACAAGTGACATGAACCTCAGATTTTACACTTCAGATTCTGGCCTCCACATGGTGGAGACAGGGAGAAAGAAACAAAAGGGTGTGACGGAAAACCAGGGGATGAATGCACAGGGCGCCGCGATTCCCAGAAGGGAGCTGGTTGGGCGCAGTGGCAGCTGGACCCAGGGCCTCTCCTCACTGCCTTCCCTGCCTGTTTTGAGCTGTCCTTACCTTTCTACATTCTGGAGTCAGGAGCTGTTGGCCAGGAGGAAAAGAGAAGGCTATCCTCCTTGGCAGTGCACAAGGGCAGAAGGCTCCTCCCCGGAAAACCTCTTCTACTCCCCAAGATGTAGCCTCTCCCAGACACATCCACCGACCCCAAAAGAAGGTCACATCCCTGTCTTTCAGATTTCTAATTGTGTATTTATTCAGTGGGAGCAAATTGGATTTGCCTTTTGTGTGGGTTTTCTTTTATTTTGTTTAAGGTCCTGTATTGTTTTTTTTTTGTGATGTTGCTGATCACATACCCAATATCTTATAGACTTGACCACCATCTATAAACTAAATTCCATTATGAATGTATATATGGACCTACAAAAAGGGAAATTCACTGTTGCTATTGTATTTTCCGAATATATACATTGATGGTCTATTGGAAACTACGTCTACTGACAGGCAGGACAGAGAAAAGAAAAGAGAAAGCATTTGAGAAGATGAGCTATTAGGCTTCTCTTTGTCTTGCTTCATTTATTTCCTTCTGTTGAATCAAAATTTAGCTCAGAATAAAAAAAAATTGAACAGAGAGAGGAAGCTTTCTGTGGTTTCTTGAAGCCTGGACATAAAAGATTCAGGGCTCCATTCTTGTTTTCTAAATTAGATTTTCCCTTTTAGTCTTTCTTTCTCTTCCAAGAAGATTACAAAGAAAATGAGGTGCATTTGTTTTAAAGACACACATGGAGGCTTAATTAGAAAACAATTTCTAGGGAAATTGAGGCCAAATGAAAGAGCCCTTGCACCACCCATGTGGAGCAGGTAGATGCACATGGTGGACTCATCTCTCTGTCAGCATCTGGTTAGCTGGAATAGGTCATTTCAATTCCATTTGTAAAATTAGCAAGTTCAAGCATGTGACATCTGGTTTCCCTCCAGCCTTGTGGTCTAAGAATCTCTGAGATCATCATTCTGCGGAAGAAAGGAGGTATAATCAGATGCCACCTTCCAGTTTGCAGAGCTAGTCTGGTCCAGGAGCAACTAGAACTCTCCTACCTTAACAAAGAAGAATTGGCTATGTCTTGAGCACTCCTGGCCTCTCTCTGTGGAACATCTCCTATGCAACCTTTTCTTCTTCTGCCATTCTGAAGAGGGGGGTTGACAAGTGGCCATCATGTCAGGAAACTCAGAGTTGCTGTGGACATAGGCATACTAATGGCAACTGTGTAGGCGGCAACCCCTCAAAACTGTGGGCTGCTCCATGTCAACAGGGAACCTTGGTTCTCTCTGAGTCAGGAGAAGCTGGTGGTAGTTGGTGTGCAGCCCACAGGAACATGAGGGACCTGAAAGAGGCCTGGGAGGGGCAGCCTCCTGAGAAAGGAAGGGTTCCCAGCAGACTCAAATCTAATGGGCAGCTACTCGGCTGTGAGCAAAAGTGAACCTAGGTCTCAAGTAGAAATAGACTGTCCCAAAACTAGACAGCCAAAAAAATGAGTAGTAAATTAGGAAACACCAAGTAGCCATTAATATTTTTTTTAATTTTTGTATTTTAGGGAAGGGTCTACATGGTGTTCAGGGACTCACTACTAGATCAGACCCATAGTGATCTGTCTGTTTACAGTCTCCCAAGAGCTGGAATTACAAGTGTGCATCACCACACCCAGTCTCAATTGCCATCTCGGTGGGCCCTGGGGGTGGGGCCGGTAGGGCTGACCCGGGGATCAAACTGCCATTCATGTTTTAAACTATGGAAAAAAGAAAGGAGAGGACCCATCACCTTTTCAAACTGGTCCCACTCACTGGGCTACCAACTTCTTGAGTTCCTTGCCTGCCTACATCCTAGGCTCCTTATGGATTTAATGTTTGTGCCCTCATAAGTTGACATTCCAGCCCCTACTAATGATACTAGGGACCTTTGGGATGGAATTAGGTAGTGAGGCTGGAATCAAATGGAATTGGTAATGTTGTAAAAAAGAAGCACAGAGAGAAAATCTGTCACACCCAAATGAGGATAGAAGCCCTGGCCATCTACAAGCCAGGACTGGGATGTTCAGCAGCCCCAGTTGGTCTTACACTGGCATCTTGGACCTCACAGCCAGCAGCACCATGTAAAGAATGTTCCTCATGTGAGCCTCCATCCTATGATCATTTGTCACAGCATCCTGAATTGACTCAGGCAAGGCCTGACTCAATACTCAGCTCATGTTAGCTACTCTAAAGTTTCCTCATTTGAAGATATCACCAGGATTTTCTACCGAACTCCAGTGCAGCTCAGTGAAGGATTTGAATACAGGAGGACTTTGCGTGATCCTGAAAGAGAGCTTTCCAGAAGCAAAGAGGATACAGTAGAAGTGGGATAAAGGCCCAGGTTGGGGTGGGGCTTAGGAGACATGGCAAGGGCTTACTACAGAGAGAACATGCACTATCCTAGCCCAGAGAGTTCCTTTGCATTTCTGTGGCTGGTTCATCCCATAGACACGATTGATCTCATCACTGGCCATTTGTAACCAGCTCAACACTCAGCCCCTTTTTCTTCCCACATTGGAGAGCACAGCTGGGAATTCCAACTCCCTAATCATGTGACAGGTTACCATAGTAACCAGCCTCCCATTCTGTGGACCTCTAGTAACTTTCTAAAAACCACTTCACTAACATTAACTCAAGTGCACCTGAAACGGACCTGTTGTGAATAACAGTAAACACTGGGTCTTCCACCTTTGTCACCATGGGGCTGTTTGAAATGCTTTCAGAACCAAACTGAAGGCAAGTGTCACATAATTTAGCCAAAGATATGTGTGGTGCTAGTCAAAAAATGTGAGGCAGGAACTATGGGGAGAAAAAAGGAAAACAGGCTCACAGGAGTCAGATTGGAGTCCTACTACTGGACTATGTTGGATTGTTTTGCTGAATTCACGCATCTACAATATTTAAATAACAATGGAATACCCATCTCTGAAAAAAACTAAACAAAAGAGGGGATATAAACGAAGAACCATTTTGTATCTGTATATACAAAATAGGATATACAGCTACTTTCTCTTAATTCAATGAGAAGAAAGAGTTGTACTAATAGCATTTGGACAGGATGTCTGCATCTTGTGCTATGAAAAACTACCACAAAGACAACCATATGCAATGTATGAATTATTGTAACTGTCCTGGTAACCTGTTTTGAAACTGTCTCATTAATATTTGTTTCTCAATAAAATTATTTTTTTAAAGAAGGAGTCAGATTGGGAATCATGTCCAGAAGGACATCAGGCAGAATTTTCATTTTCTTTCTTATGCAGATTTTGATGAAGGAACCCACCAAGCCAGGAGGTCCACACTGTGAGAGACAAAAGAGACCTTTGGTCAGCATCCACCAAGGACAGGAACCTTCAGTCCAAGAGGCCAAACCAACCACTTCCTATCAGCAGTCACCCAGGCTTAGAAGCATACCCTTCCCTAGCTGAACTTTCTGATGAAAGCCCAGCTGCAGTGGACACCTGGTTGTAGCCTCTGAGGAGACTCTGGAGCAGGGAACCCAGCAGAGCTGTGCCTGGACCCCTGGCCACAAAAATTATGAAAAGATTATTGCACTGTTCAGATGCTAAGCTAATGAGGAACAACAGTTAGAAACAGATGACTGACATGGCACACATCACTGTGGGATGATGTTTTCAGTTAATTTGGAAAAATATCCAGGAGAGGAATAGCTGGGTTGAACAGGATCTCTAATCGTAGCATTTTGAGGAATCACCACACTGCTTTCCATAGTGGTTTTAGCAGTCTGAACTCCCACCAACAGTGGAAAAGAGCTCTTTTTTCCCACAGCCCCTATAGCATTTGCTATTGCCTGACTTCCTGATGCTGGCCATCCTCTCTGTGGTGAGATGAATCTCAGTGTAGCTTTAATTTGCATCTCTTGAATGACCAACTCTGTTGAACATTTTTCCATATATTTATTTGTCATTTGTATTCCTTAATTTGTAATGTATAATTAATCTCAGATGCCCATGTTTTGGAGTGGGTCTTTGAATTTGAGGGAGTGAGTTTTTTTTTTTAATTCTTCATATGTTCTAGATAGAAGTCAGAGATGGAATACCCATCTCTCACAAAACTAAACAAAAAGGGGATATAAATGAAGAACCAAACTCCTGTTTGTGAGCTTGTTTTCCTTTTTTCTCCCCATAGTTTCTGCCTCACATTTTTTAACTAGTGCCACACATATCTTTGGCTAAAGTACTTGACACTTGCCTTCAGTTTGGTTCTGAAAGCAGTTCAAACAGCTGCATGGTGACAAAGGTGAAAGACCCAGTATCTACTGTTATTCACAACAGGTCCATTTCAGGTACACTTGAGTTTATGTTAGCTAAAGGGCAGTCAGTTACATTTTTCCCCAATTGCTGGGTTTTCTTTTAACTCTGTTGGTGATTTCTTTTGAATGCAAATACTTTTCAGAAAGATGAGATCTGAGTTGTTGTTTCTTTAAAGTATTTTCCATATAACTTGGTATTTGATCATGAATTCTCTACCTACTCCTATATTATTAAGATTTCTATCTACTTTCTACTTCAGAACATTTAGTGTATCAGTTTTAATATTTAAATATTTGATCTATCTCAACTATAGTTTTGTGCATGGTGATAGACATGGGTGTAATTTTGGCCTTCAGCTTGTTCAAAGGCTGTTTCTCCAGCACCATTTATTAAAGAGGTTGTCTTGCCTCCAGCGAACATGTTTGACCCTTTTCTCAAAATTGAGATGGCTGAGTGTGTTTGTACTTGTATCTACATCTTCTAATCTATTCCACTGATACTCAGATCTGTTTCTGTGACCAGGACCATACTGATTTTATCACAGTAGATTGTAGTATAATTTCAAGCCAGGGATTGTGATGCTTCATGCCTTTTTTGTTGTTGCCCAGAATTGCTTTTGCTATTCTAGGTCTCTTCTGGTTCCAGACGAATTTTAGGAATGTTTTCTCTGGATCCATGAGGTATACTAATGGTATTTTAATTGGGATTGCATTGAATCTGTGTAACGATTTTGAGGATATGGCCATTTTCACAATGTTGGATATTCCAAACTACAAGCAAGGAATGTATTGTATTTTTTACTGTATAGATCTTTTACTTCCTTTGTGAGATTTATTCCTAGGTATTTCATTTTTTAGGTGTTACTGTGAAAGGTATTTTTTCCCTAATTTCTCTCTCATTGCCTTTGTTGTTTGCATAAAAACAGGCTATTGATTTTCGAGTGTTGACTTTGTATCCTGCTACACTATTGAATTTGGTTATTAAATCTGCATGTCTCTTGGTGGGGCTTTTGGGTCTTCTGCAAAGATGATAATTTCACTTCTTCCTTTCCAATCATCATTCCTTTTATTTCTCTCACTTGTGTAATTGCACTGGCTAATATTTCCAGAACAATATTGAACAGGACTGGTGACAGAGGACATACTTCTCTTGTTCCTGATTTTGTTTTATTGTTTAAAACCAAAGCCTTTGAGTAATTGTTGAAATTTTCAAGATGAACTGGATGCTGCAACAGCTGCTCCCGTATCTTTGCGTGCCGCTCCTTCATTGAATCTGCAATATACAATTCTTAGACAGTGGTATTTCACCTCTCAGCCTTGGCACTCCAGTTGTACTTTCTCTTGCACTTGGCAGGATAGCCACATTTTCCACAAGTCGACTTCTGAAGGTGGTAGGCCTTAGAGCCATAGCAACCGCACAATGTGTGTTTTATTATGATACTCACAAAAGGATGACGTTGCCTTTGTCATCTTGTTTGTGCCTCAAAGACCAAAGAGCTTGTTCCTCATTTTAAAGTAACATCTTTCAGTTTTTCACCATTTATTATGATGTTGGCTGTTTGTATCTCATAGATGTCTTTTATCACCTTGAGCTAAAGAACATGTATTCTGATTTTTAGAGGGTTTTAATCATGAATGAATGTTGGACCTGGCCCAAAGCTTTTACTGCATCTATTGAGATGATCATGTGATTATTGTCTTTGGCTCTTTTAATGTGGTGTGTTGCATTTATGGATTTGCATACACTGAACCACCCCTGTATTCCTGGTATGAATCTGATTTGATTGGGATGTGTAATCTTCATGATTTGCTTCATTCTATTTGCTAGTATTTTATTGAAGATTTTTGCACCTATGTTCATTAGTGAGATTGGCCTATAGTTTGCTTTTTTTAGTTGGGGCTTTCTCTGGTTTTGACATCAGAATAATACGTCCCCCTAGGGGCTGTGGAGGTGGCTCAGTGGAATAAGTGCTTCCCTGGCAAGCACAAGGTCCTGAGTTCAATCCCCAGTTCCACCAAACATAAATAAATAAATAAATAAATAAATGGGAAAAAAAATACTTCCCCCTAAAAATGAGTTTGGTAATATTGCTTCCTTTTCAATTTCACTGAAGAGTTTGAAAAGAGTTGGCATTAAATCTTCTCTAAATTTCTTGTAATGCTCAGTTGTGAATTCATCGCGACCTGGGATTTTCTTTGTTGGTAGATTTTGATTACATTTTCAGTTTCCTTCACTGATATTGGGTTATTCATAATTTTTATAACTTCTTAATTCAGCTTTGGTAATTCATGTGTATCTAGGAATATGTCCGTTTCTTCTATGTTTTCCATCCTGTGATAGTAAAGATTTTGAAGTAGGTATTGATGATCTTCTGAATTTCTATAGGATCTGCAATGATTTCACCCTTTTCATTCCTTATTTCATGAATTTAAATTTTTTATTTCTTTTTTGTGATAAGTGGGTGAGGAGTTTATCCATTTTATTTATTCTTTCAAGGAGCCAATTGTTTGATTCACTAATTCTTTGTATTATTTTCTTCAACTCCATTGCATTTTTCTTTCCTTTTTTTTTTTTTTTCTATATATATTTAGTACAGGGTCTCCCTACACAGATCAGACACATAGTGATCCTCCTGTTTTCAGCCACCTAGGTAATAGGATTACAGGTACAAGCCACCATGTCCAGCATGCTAGGGATGGTGGTCTAACCCCAGACACTGCATCTGCCTAAGCAGGTTCTTTAGTCCACTGATCTATCTGGCCAGTCCTTCCATTGCATTTATTTCTTTTCAGATCTTTATAATTTTCTGCCTTCTTTTGGCTTTGGGATTTTCTTGTTTTTCTAGGAGCTTGAGGTACAGCATAAAATTATTTATTTAGGCTCATTCCATTTTCCCAATGTAAGAATTTAATATTATAAATTTCCCTCTTAAAAGAGCTTTTGGGGTAGGCCAGATAGCTCAGCAGACTAAAGCTTCCACTTAGGTAGAGCACAGGGGCCAGAGTTTGATCCCCAGCACCACAAGCCATGCTGCTAAAATGGTAACTGAGACTCAGCATGGTGGTGGGCATCTGTAATCCCAGTGCTCTCAGGCTGAAAATAGGAAGATCACTAGAGACACTGTAGACCCTGTACTAAATCTATAAAAAGGAAAGCTTTCACTGCATCCTACAGGTTGTAGTAAGTCATAGTTGCACTTTCATTTGGTTTAAATATGGTTTAATTTCCTCCTTAATTTCTTATGTGACCCATTGGTTGTTCAAGAGGATGTTACTTAATTTCATGCAATTATAGAGTTTTTGTGATTTTTTATCAGTAATTTCCAGTTTCACTGCACTACAGTCAGATAATATCCATGCGATAATTTTTATATTTTTACATTTAATTAAGCATGCTCTACATGCTAATATATGGTATATTTTGGAGACCATCCCAGGTGCAGGTGAGAAGAATGTGTATTCTGATGTTTCTGGGTGAAACACCCTGTAAAAAGGTCTAATACATCCATTTCTTTACCAGTTTGGTTTAGTTCTGTTATTTCTTTGTTAATTTTTTGCATAGTTGATATCTCCTTTTGTCAGTGGGGTGTTAAAGCCCTCTCACAATTGTGTTATTGATCACTTAATTTTTTTTTTTTTTTTGTATTTTAGGACAGGGTGTACAGAGTGTATAGGGTCTCAATGAATAGATCAGACTCATAGTGATCCTCCTGTTTACAGCCTCCCAAGTGCTGAGATTACAAGTGTGGGCCACCATGCCCAGTCTCAATTGTTGCCACAGCATGCTCTAGGGGATGGGGCTGACGGCATCATTTAATTTATTATGTCTGTTAACATTTGTCTTATGTAAGGGAACCTGTACTGTAACATCGTATAACTCAGTGGTGTCCCAAATTTTCTGATCAAGGAGATTATGGGACCATAGAGTAAAGAGATTGATGGTGTGATACAAATGAAGGACCATTTTGTAACTGTATATATAAAATAGGATAGATATACAGCTGTTTTTTTCTTATTTTAATGAGAAGAAAAATTTGTACTAACAGTGCTTGGACATGATATCATGTCTGCATTTTGTATTGTAACTACTACAAAGACAACAATATACAATCTATTAATTATTGCAACTGGCCTGCTAACTTGTTTTGAAACTATCTCATTGCTATTTGTTTCTCAATAAAATTAATTTAAAAAATTAAAATTCGTCTTTTATAGTTGGGTGCTCATACACTGGGCACATATATATTTATGATTATCTCTTCCTCTTGCAGTTGTACCCTAACAAGTATGTAGTGTCCTTCATTTTCTCTTCCAGTCACTCTCGGTTTGAAGTTTACATTGTCAGCAACCAGAATGGCTGCTTCTGCTGTTTTCTGGGTTCCCGTCATACACAGTATTGTTTTCCATCCTTTGACTTTCTATCTATAAATTTCTTTTTAAGTTAAGTGTCTTTCTTGTACATAGCATGTTGTTGTACTTTGTTTCTTGATCACTCCATGAGTCCGCTTCTTTTTATTGATGACGAGGCAGTTTACATTGCTTGCTATAATTGATATGTATTAACTTATCTTTGTCATGCTATTTTCCTACTGTATATTCCCTACTTTTCCCTTCTACACATTTGCTTGCTCTAGTTGGTGATTTCTTTCTGATATTCTTCTTGAAGTTGTGGTCATTGTTTGGTCTTTGTAAAATATCTGTCAGTACTGTTCATAGGGTTGGTGGTCACAAATTTTTTCAGTTGTTCTGAGTCATGGAAATATCTTATCTCTCCATTAAATTTAATGGAAAGCTTTGCAGCATACATCAGTCTGGATTGAAACTTGTTTTCTTTCAGGATCTGAAATACTTCACTTTAAGCCCTTCTTGATTTGATGCTTTGTATTGAAAAATCTGCCATAATTCTCAAATGCTTTCTATTATAGGTGATCCATTTCTTTTCTCTAACAGCTTTTAACATTTTGTTCTTTTGCTGTATTTTTAGGGTCTTGGATTTTATGTATCAGGGTGAAGATCTATTTTGATTATAGATAATTGGAATTCTATATACCTCACTTAACTGTGTGTCAGATTCTTTCCCCATGCATGGGAAATTTTCTTCTAGTACTTCTCCAAATATTATTTTATGTCATTTGTTTTGCCTCCTGCTGTTTCACTGATACCTATAACTCTTGTATTGTTTTTTTCTTTGCATCATTTTGCACCTGTTGTATTATTATTTCCTGCTTTCTTGTTATTTTTACAAGATTTTTCCTTTTGCATTCACTACCTGTAATGAATGCTGTCTTCAAGGTCTGAAATTCTATCTTCATTATCATTCAAGCAGTTTTGCCAACTTTCAATGGAATTCTTAATTTCCTGGATATGTGTTTGAATCTGTTTCATGCAAACTAGTTCTTTCCTGCATTGTTCATTCCATGTTTTCATCATTTTTCTATTCCCCTCTAATCTTTTTTAAATCTATACCTTCTGTCCATGTGCTGAGAAATTCTTTCATGATTGTGTTAATTACTTTTTGGCCCGAGAGATTATTTATTATCTGATTTACTCTATAACTGGATGGAGTTGTTTCTTTACTTCAGTTGCTATCATTTCAGAAATTCCATATTCATGAGCTTCAAATTTTTTTATGACCTTATCTCCTATACTTATTCTAGGTGGGCTGGAGATCTTAGATTGCTTTTTGCTCCTTTGCTTTGACATTTTTGAAACTCTCAGTGTTCTTCTGCATCAGCAGTGAGATCAAGGGGCCAGGGTGCTGGTGATCAAAGCTCCCATGACCGTGGGAGGCAGCGTAGGGCTTACCCAGGCTCCTGCTACTGGCAGAAGAGGAGTCCACAGTTCAGCTAAGTGCAAGTGAAGATGTAAGAAGTGGGTGGAGCAGGGCTCACCCTGCATTTTGCCAGCCCATTTCTTGAAGAACCTGTCCTTAGATGCATTCTGGAGGTTTTATTGAAAGACAACTTAAGAAACCTTAAGGAATTTGTATCCAGAGCTATCCAAGCATTAACCAATAACAGTAAAAAGAAAATAGATAAATCGTAAAGGGGCACAAGTAAATATGAGTCTGTAGCTCAGTGTTAGAGAACTTATCCAGCATGCCCAAGGCCTGTGTCTCATCCCTAGCATCACCAAAACCAAACAAGAAGTCCTCCTAGATTTCTAGAAGACACTCTGCTAGGCTTGGAAGATAAGCAAATGGCTTGTATGATGGAGCAGCAAGTCTCATGGATGCACAGAGCATAGCCAGCAATGGTGTGAGAATGAAGGCAGAGAGACAGATGGCAAGAGCAGCCTGTGACTGTCGGAGGATTCTGCAGAAAGATGGCACTGTGTTGGTAAGCTGGGCTTGTCGCATAAGGCAGGTATCTTAGTCACTTTCTTGTCACTGAGACAAAATACCAATGCCCATAACTTACTGGAGGAGAGATTTATTTTGGTTCTGGTTTGTAATCGGTGGACAGCCAGCTCCAAGGCTGAAGCCACATGGGGGAAGGTCCAGAGCAGAGCAAAGCGGCTCACCTCATGGTAGCCAGGAAGCACTGGGTGAAGGGAAGCATAGGAGCTGAGACGCATCCTCCAGCTCACACTCCTAGGGATGACCTTTCCCACTAGACCCCCACCTAAGAGCACGGTCTGGTGGGGAATGCATCAGTGGGCAATTCCACAATGCTACAGCAACCCTCTAACCTGATCACACTCTGAAGCCCCCTCTTCTAAACACATAAGACTGGGCAGACACCTTAGATATAACCACACAAAACAGAGAGACAGCTGGCATTGCCACCTGTGCTTGGTGACCTGGAGCATTGTTATGATTTGCATCACCCACTGTGTCAGGCTCATAGTATGAATGAATGTGCTTTGAAGTCTGAGAAGGAGTACATGCGATTTTTACAAAATGACTTTCAGGACTGATGATGATTCAGGAAAGACAGAAGATGATAATGTCGATATTTTCAAAGTTCTCATGAAGAACAGATATTTTATATCCAGAAGTGAAGTGACAAAAGGTGACCTGGACAAAGGGGCCTAATTGCATGTAAAGATGTGTCCTGGTCTAAGCTCCAAGCTATGCAGAATTTTTCTGAAGCATTCAAAGCCATTTAGCAGGCATGAAAAGGAAATTCTAAGGTTAAGGGCAATGACATAACCTTTAAAATGCAAGTAGTATTAGATAAGATAATGAGCTCAAAGCTCCTGCTGTAAAGGACATGATGGAATACAATATTCTATTTTCCGGAGAAAATACTGAACAATTAAATGATAGGCATTGCATGTGGAGCATGTCAGGTCCTCCTGACATGACCTGTCACCTGACCAAGCCCCCAAGAGGAGGAGGGGTCACAAGGAAGGCCACAGTGATTCTACTGCTTGGTTCTACCCTAGGAAAAGTGTACATTGGCAGCAGTTTTTGAGTTTCTTTGATATTTCTTGTTCGGCTCAGGTTAAAAACTACTTCACCTCAGAATTCTCTGTTATATCAAATAATAAGTACACATTGTCCTCGAAAAATATAAAGAAATGAAACTAGAAACAACTCTGTGGTCAAACAAATTAGGTAACAGTTCCAGGATTATACATTCACTTCTCAGGCATTAAGTATCCAAAATTATGACCAGGTTAAAATACTTGGTAAAATACTTGAAGTATGAAGCCTCCTTCTTGAGTGTGGTGGTGGCTGGCCTCTATGATTACTTGGTCACTGGGGCTAAGAACAGGGCACTAGATCATAAATACAATCACTATCAATGCAAATGATACCTGAGGCTCTAGTGATGTAAAATGAAAATGAGGAGATAAGTGAAGGCCTTGATTCAAATCTCAGTCAGCACAAATGAGTGGTCCTCATCTTCATTCCATACCACATTGCTGGTTGGCCTCCTCCCACAGCCCACCTGCCTTGGGGTCCTCCTGCCTTTGGCCTATCCTTCCTTCCCCCTTGTGTTCTCTCTCATTCCCTTATGTGCAAGTCTGCTACCGGGTATCAAATTTAGGACCTTGTGCTTGACAGACAGAAGCTTATTCTGCTAAACTGTATCCCTGACCTTTATTTGCAAATTCTGTAACCTAAGGTCATCTTTCCTTGCCTCCCAGGCTCACAATAGGTGTCAAAATCCAGAGTGATCTTGATCTATAGGGATCTCCACCCACACTTCCTTCCCAGGCTTCCTGGAACATTGGCTGGTTGAATCCCATTGTTCTCCCCAGGGCAGCCCACAACTGCTGACTGACCACAAACCCAAGGCTACAAAGGGTGGTGCCACTCACCACCATTTAGGACAGCTCAGGACTGTTAAATCACATGGAGGGGCTAATACCTGTGCAGCACAGATCCTCTCTCTGCCACATCCAGCCCCCCTCTCTTCCCTCAACAGGGATGGTCCCAGGACCACATCCCAGCACAATTCTGCATACTCATCCATCTCAGAGTCTCTCCCAGGAGTATTATCCCTCCGGCTGTTCCAGATGAGATGAACCATAAGCATACACAAAACAAAAATGTTTAATAGGAGCTGAGAATGGTAGTACACATTTATAATCTTAGTGCTAGGGAAGCAGAGGCAGGATGATTGTGAGTTCAGGGACACCATGGAATACACAGCAAAACTCATCACAAGATGAAAGAAAGAGAAACAGACAGAGACAGAGACAGAGACAGAGAGAAAGAGTTAAACAAGGTTGAAGAAGATCAGCCTTGCTGAGTTGCTATGAGGATCAGATGGATTTATATATGTGAAATGTCAAACAATGACCAGCCAGTTGTGAATTTTATATAAATTTTTGGCAGTTCCAATCTTCAATCTAATTGTAATGTTATACATTACTATTATTATTCACCATCTCAGAGTTAAAGGTCCTTGAAGGAGACTTCTGAGCAAGAGCCATTTGTGAGATTTCTCAGCAACATATGCAAGCTCATGCTGAGTGTCTAGAATGTGAAGCTTCTGGAAAACCAGAACATGATGTGAAAGTACATTGTGAGTAGGATTTTGGTCACAGAAGAAATGATCACCTTTCCTGTGCTGGTCAGACTGCACCTGCATGAGTGTCACTTCCTGTACAGGAGTGAAGCTCCAAGAATGGCTGGAATAGATGGGACCTGGTGTCTGTGATTCTCAGATTAGGCTGCCCCTTGCTAGCCACCCCACCAGGTCACTAAGTTATCCTGCTGACCAGCTCCTGTATTCTTCCAGCCTTCATAGGTGTCACCTACTGAAAGCAGTCCTTCACTTCACTGAAGACCTGACCAGCTTCTTCGCTTATCATCCACACCACATGTAGCTTTCCATTAGCTGGGTTTGTACATGAGTTTGATTAATTTCCTTCCTGTTGGACAGGTACATTGCTCAGTGTATCATTCTCACAGTTCTGACCTGACAAATTGCCACAACCGGGGTGGCTTTACACAAAGGAAATATGTCTTCTCAGAATTCCAAAGGCCACAAGTTTGAAGTGGAAGGATATGCAGTCCAGGCCCCTTTCAAAGGTCTATGGAAAGATCTTTCCTTGCCCCTTTAAGCTTCTGGTGGCTCTGAGAGTTTCCTGCCTTGGGCAGTAGGACTGCAGTCTCTGCCTGTCTGCTTTGGATCCTCACACCACTCTCCCTACCAGGATTTCTCCTCCTCTCTTCTCTGAGAAGAGCATCTGTAACTGGATTCAAGATTCACTTTAATCCAGGATGAGCTTGTTCAAGATCCTCATCTTAATTATAGTTCCAAGGACCCAAACAGGGCTACATGCACAGGGCCAAATCTGTAGCTAGTATAAATGGATCACACTGCCTAGAGCTGTTGGGTCTGTCTGAAAAAGAACATGGTCTGCAGAGGGCAGTTTCAAAGGGAACACAAGGAAAGGACAAAAGTGGAAAATGTGAGGAAGAAGAGTTAGGTGATTGGACAGAAAGAAGGTGCAAGAGCAGATAAAGAAGGCTGCAAGGGCTTTGGCCAGGTACAAGGAGAGTGGTCAGAAAGAGGAACTGGACTGAGGGCTGCAGCGGGCTGACAGTGGCAGGTGGCAGGCTCCCCGGCTTGTGCTTTAGGTCCTCATACATCCACAGCTTTGCTGTCTTTCCTGCCGTGTATGGAGTTCTCCATGCAGTGACTTCTCCTGTGTTGGTTCCTGAAGGATGCTTGACAGTGCGTCACAAGGGAATAGGAAGGCAGCTTTAAGATGCTGATTTAATTCAGTCCTTGGTTCAGAAGCTCTGAGCTTCCCACATGCAGGAGCGTTGAGTCCCGCATGCTGGAGACTTGCTCAGGGAGGCCTCTCTGTGCAAAGACTGAAGTCTGTAGGGCGCCATCTCCAAGCACAGAGGTGAAGTGGGAATGCTGTGCACCGCCTTCCAAAGTCAGACCTAAATGCAGTGCAAAACAAAGTATTTCAGAAGGTTTTGTCCCTTTCACAGTATCTATTGTACTTTTTGGATCTTATTTACTCTTTCAGTTTCTCACACTAGGGAGACAATATGATGTTTACACACACAGGTCTGATTTATTTCACTTACAAGTGTAGTCTCTAGTTGCATCCATTTACCTATAAATGCCTCAAGTCTATTTTTCTTATAGATGGGTAATACTCCATTATATAAAAATACCTCTTTTTTATCCATTCCTCAGCTGATGGACATTTAGGTTGTTTCCAAGATTTAGCTATGACAAACTGAGCTTCTATAAACATGGGCACCCATATATAGTGGCATTGTTTTGAAATTTTATCATTTTTATTGTTTTTCTCTTTAAGCTAAAAAAGAATGTAATCATAAAGAAACATGAGAAAAAAACAAAATGAGAGACATTCTAAAAAATATCTGGTCTGTATTCAACAAAATGCCTATAGAAAAACTGAGGGACTCCCCCAAACTGAAAAAGAATGAAGAAACATGACAAGTAACTTGTAATTCACATTCCTAAATAAATCCTGGACCAGAAATAAATTACTGGACCTATTGTATTGAAGAATCTAACCACTGCCTGAATAATCATTTAGGAGTTTGTTTTTTTATGTTTTTAATAAAATGTCCCTAGAACCTGGACTCTAAGGAAATATTTAAAGCAGAGAGACATCAAAGGGAGGGAACTTGCTAGTTCTCTTGGCTCTTTTTAAGTGTGATTAAAAACAAACATGCTTTGCTCTCTGTGCAGGTAGATAGCTGTGCTAGTGTTTCCTCCAGAATAACTAACCCCATGAGGGAAACAGAGTTCCTCTCCTGTTCTCTGTCCTCCTCCCAGCCTTTCCTTTAGCTGTTTCTTAGCTGGCAGCAGTGGGCTGGTACTCGCTGCCCTCTGATGCAGTGTGCTGGCACCCCTGGCCAGGTGTGGCCTATAGGCCTGGGGCACTGCCTGGAAGCCTCCTACTCACTGGTATGCCCTCTCTGCTCCCCGGCCCTGCCTTCTCACCTGCAGCACAGCACTAAGAAGTCTGGCAGTCCACTTATTACTGAGGCTTACAGTGAACAAGGAGAAAGTGGAGAATCTGAGTGCAATTCTTTCCTTAAAGTTTAAAAGGCCAAAGCTGATTAAAAAGATCAGAGGGAACTGCCAGGCTGATGGGTTCTTGAGATGTCTCAGAGGAAATTGAAGAGATCCCAGAATCCATCCCACCCCCAACTGGATGGGCCAGAGCCATCTTTTAAAATGTCATCAGGGCTGCCAGAGCACAGAAATGATGCCCACAATCCCAAGGTAACTTCTTGATGTAGGGGCAGACCAGAAACCTCTGGTATCAGATATAAAAGTTTCTACATGTTTAAGTGTAGCTCACCGTTGTGCATGAGCCCAGGCGGGGGCATAGTCTCCCTATTTCCAGTCTACCAGTGTACTGTCCTGTAAACATCCCTGAGAGTGTGCAGGGAAATTGCTCTGTGGTGTCCAGGGAGAGAGAAAAAGATGACAAGACCTGCCTTACCCCAAGGGGGCTCTCTCCAGAAGAACAGAGGTACACACAGAGACATAGTCTCAAGGGGCAACTTGAGGAGACTGCAGCATGGCCCGTCTTCCCTATGACCCCATGAGCTTCCGCATCACCCCAATGCCTTCTTCAGTGGCTGCTTCCATCCCCCACTCCCTGGACAGAACAGGACAGCAGTCAGATGCTGAATGGATGAATGGGAAATTCAAGGGAAACACAGAAGCAAGCAAAAGCAATAAAGGGATACAAAGAAGCAGCAGTCAGGAAGCACATGTAGGAAAGACATGCTCGAGCTGGACTCTGAAGAACAGAAAACGTTTTCAACATTCAGGGACAACAAAAGGAATGATCTGATCAATGATAGGAGAGCATCAAAAAATACATAAATAAGTAAAGCATGCCTCCAAGGCCCCAGTAGGGGAGCTGGCAGGGAGGCTGGCATCCCAGCTAATTATTATTGTTAAAAACTTAGATTGTGCCCTGCAGGAATGGAGAGCTCTGTGGATTTTCAAGCAGGTAGGTGACTGGATGCTATTGTGCTAATTAGGAAGGAGGTGCCTAGGTTTGGTAAAGGCCAGGATGTAGGTAGAGGCTAAAGCACCACAAGGAGAAGTAAGACTGAGAGGACCCTAGTGAGAAAAGAGGACAAGATGTAGCTGGGAGTCAGCTGGAGCCCTGGTAACAAATTAGCAAGGTGGCAGCGATGGAGTGACAGGAAGACGGTGGAGGGGATGAGAGGCAGGAACCTCGCTTAGTGATAGTGGCTGATCTAGCAACTACTAGTGAGTACCAGAGCTGCTCCCAAGGAAGGGTCTGGCCTAGGAAGACAGCTGCAGGTGAACACCTGGAAAAGAGTGGGATCTTTATGTCCAGAACTCAGAGGAAAAGTCAAGGTGCAGATACAGATTTATGAATCAAGCTCAACCCAAGTAGAAAGGGACATTCGGGGGCCAGGGAAATGGCTCAGTGGAATAAGCGCTTCCCTGGCAAGCACAAGGGTCTGAGTTCAATCCCCAGTTCCACCAAAAAAAAAAAGAAGAAGAAAGAAAAAAGAAAAAGAAAGGGACAATGAATGCACAAAAAATAATACAATCATAAAATCACTGTGAGAGGAATAATGGAAAACTGAGATGAGTCATAACATTAAATAATGCCATCATTTGCTGAAGGATTAATGTACCCAAGTGACCATCCGCTGGGAGTTTGCTTTATCATATCATATTCTGTGTGCGACACACAAATGCAAGTGCCAGGTGGAGAGATAGCGGGAGCCCAGTGGTCACAGGGCTTGTCCTATAGTCCTGGAGTCCTGGGTGCACTCCAATGTCCACAGAGGCCTACTGTGGACCAGAGGTGGTTCCAGGTCCTAAAGAGGTAAATCTGAAAATATGTGCTCTCACAGAACTAGACATTCAAAGGTCTTGTAGGACATGCATGTGAGATGCAAGCCAAAACGGAAGTTACACAAAAACTCAGCCAAGTGCTGCAGGGGGCAGGGGTTTCCCTAAGGAAGCAGCCCTGGAGCGGCCGGCACAGCGTGAGGCACAGTTGGAACACATCTCAGATGCCCACATTTAGACTGGGTCTGAGAATTTAGGGGAGGGGCATATTTATGTCCATTCTTCATATGTTGAAGATACAAGACCTTCATCTGTAGGGAAAGGGGAAAGGAAAAAATGGGGAACAGAAAAAAATGTATGTATACACAAGATACACAGCTATCTCTTAGGTCATTGAAAGGAAAGGTTTGTGCTGATATTG
This sequence comes from Ctenomys sociabilis, assembly GCA_004027165.1. Taxonomy (NCBI): domain Eukaryota; kingdom Metazoa; phylum Chordata; class Mammalia; order Rodentia; family Ctenomyidae; genus Ctenomys; species Ctenomys sociabilis. The sequence goes on along the minus strand of PVKA01001427.1, from coordinate 79,264 downwards.
TTTAGTCAAGATATTAGGCCAGTATCTTGTACTGTCATTTGGTACAAGAGCTCCTATGGGGACACATAGAGCTACTTTGTGGACAGCAATATACAATGTATTTGTTCTCATTTTTATTTTTATTAATACAAGTTGGTAGTACATAACAATCATATTTACCCTGAAGAGTTTGAACCTAACACCTCCCCATTATCTCCCCCACTATCCTCCATGACAAAAAAAACTGTTGAATATGAACTGACCTCTTTTACTATTTCTAACATTATTTTCTTCTGCTTTTTTTTTATCTTAATGATTTCCTAAATTCCCAAGTTTGTTGATCATCTTCCTTAGTTTACTAATTCTGCCTTTAATTTGATAATTAACAGTATTTTCCTTTCTGGGTTTTTTCTATATTCATGTGTTTATGATGTATCTTCTCTAAGAAAAAGATTAGTGAAGTTAACCACTGTATTACTATTTTATATATTAATTTTTTGAGAAAGAAGTAGCAATGAGACAGTTTCAAAACAGGTTAGTAGAATAGTTACAATATTAATACATTGTATATTGTTGTATTGTAGTAGTTTTTCATTGTACAAGATACAGACACTATTGCTTTCTTCTCATTGAACTAAGAGAAAGTAGCTATATATCTATGCTAACTTTTTGTATATACAGATGTATTTTTTTTCACTACCAAATGGACTTCATTTATATCCCCTTTTTGGTCAGAGATGGGTATTCCATTGTCATTCATATATTATAAGTGTATGAATTCAACAAAGTAATCTAATACAGTCCAGTAGTCTGTAACAGTAGTGGGTTATCTGCATTACTAGCAATTTCAAAAGTTGTGGACTTGAGCCTTTTACAGCCCAGCCTATTAATATGGCTTTACTTTTTATACTTTGTTTTTATACTTTTCATCCAGATGGTTAAGACCAAGATTAAACAAGACCTATATAACAAGAAATACAAATTTTATATCTGACAAGGTCAGTCAAGTCCCCTCAGAATTTACCCTGAATCCCTGTACCGCAGTCTGTAGATCTTTTGTCATTGTCAGCCATAGGGATGCCTCACAGCCATTGCTTGACCAATTTGTTCTCTGTGAAAGCCTGGGAGAATGTTTTCTCTCCTGGTAACTCTCCTTAAGCACACTCTACATCATCAATCACTTTGCTTTATGGCCCCATAATCTCCTTGATCAGAAAATTTGGGACACCACTGAGTTACAGGATGCTACAATACAGGTTGTCTTATGTCCTGAGTCCTCACTGACCTTGAAGAGCCAAAATGTTGACTATCCTTATAGCCCTTCTTTTTCTCTAATTTTTTGGTCTGCAAACCTAAGTTGTTAACCCACAAGAAGAGAAGCTCAATGATATTAAAACATAGGCTGTTGAGCTTAGCATCAGTATCTGTCTGAATATCAAACACCTTAGACATATGATGGAACAGGTATTTTCCATCAATCATTGATAGGCTAAGCTTTAAATGTGTCCAGAATGTGAAGGAAAGAAAATTTAAAAATTATAAAAATAAATAGAAATAAACAATTACAAATTTTTACACAGAAATTTAGAAATCAAACCATATGCAGCATTGTGGCAGGACATTATTTCTTCTCTATTGTTTTCATTTATTACCTTTTTTTAAAACAAACATTTACTTGAGAGTATAACAGTAATTGATATGACATTGGAAGCAGTACATATTTAGAAGACCAGAATGACAGGCATTCCAAGCATAACCCTAGTATTATACATTGCTATCTTCGGTGCCGTTGCTTAGCTCACAGGTATCAGCATACTTAGGGCAAGAATCCTACCTATTAACTGCTAGTTTCGAAAACCTGATGGAGATTCTCAGGATTATTGCCTTACCCATCTTGTGTATATAAATATATGGTTTTGCCACTGTCGTGTTTCCTAACTTTTCTTCTTGCCCTCTCTTTGTTGTTTAATCCTTAAGTTCTCACTTTCCTTTTAATTGTGCTATACCTTTCTATTTTTATTTCTTCTGTTGAGTTCTTACATGAGGGAGACTATAAAATATTTACACATATAGGTCTGGTGTATTTCACTTAATGAGTATATCTTCAAGTGGCACCCACCTGCATATGACAGCTTTGAATTTATCTTTTTTTTTTTTTTTTTTTTTTTTTTTTTTTTTGGCAGAACTGGGTATTGAACTCAGGCCCTTGCACTTGCCAGGGAAGTTCTTATTCTACTGAGCCATCTTCCTAGCCCCTGTTATTCTTTATAGTTGAGCAATACTCTATTGTATAAAAATACGACAACTTTTTCATCCATTCCTTAGGTGATGGGCAACTTGGTTGCTTCCAAGATTTGGCTATCACAAATTGTACTGCTATAAACATAAGTGCACATATATAACTATGATGTGATATTTTCAGGTTTTTTCTGGGGAAATTCCCAATAGGGAGATAACTGCTTTGAATGGGATTTCCAGTCCTACTTTTTTAAGGAGTCTCCACACTGATTTCCGTAATGGTTGCACCAGTTGTGTTAATTATTGTAACTGTCCAATTAGCCTGTTCTGAAACTCTGTTTCATTGTTATTTTATATCTTTTTTCTCTTTAAAATTAAAAAAGTGAATGAATCGACCTTTTGACTCTGGTGAAGAAGGATTATTGCATGTAGTGGAAGGATAGCGGGGGTTTCAAACAGTGAAAACCTTAAAGTGGAACACAGACCTCAGTCTGCAACATCAGCTGCCAACCAAAAGGCTTAGAGGCTGTGCATGACGAGCTAAGATAAGGGCTTTTTAGCAGAAAGTGCTTTGTGATAACTTACTGAAAGTTTGTTGTTGTTGTTTTTGTTTGGTTTTGTGCTTCCTTGGTTTCTTGTGTTGTAATTTATAGTTTCCTGGCATGTGGCGGGCTTCTTTTAGTCCCATTATTACTTACTTGGATTTATGATTGCATTTGTGTTCATCTAGAAAATAAAGCAAGAACTGGTTTTTATATATTTAAAAAAAGTTACACTTGGCCAGGAAAAGGGAGCCAAGAGGAGTCTATAAAAGGATGAGCCCTGCGGGAGGTAGCAGAGGGGTCCAAGGACCGAGAGGCAGCCACAGCCCAAGGGCAGCTCCCGGGCAGAGGGCAAAGGACCAGGGGCTTCCGCTGCCAATGGCCAGTTTTCTGAAGACGCTCACCTCTGTGCTTTAGAAAAGCTCCTGAAATATCTGAGAAGAGAAAGGGTGTTAAAGTGGACTAATTAAATGAAGCAGGGATGCATACAGCGGATGGCTTGTGGTAGTGAACGTGCTTAACGAATTTTAACAAATTAACTCAATTTAAAATAGCTTAATGTCTTCATGGAAAGTGACTAAGCAAAGTGCCGGCCATTGCCTGGGCTCAGCCCACGCGGCCTGGCTCAGCGCTGCGCTTGCTGAAGAAGACACATCCGCTGAGCGGCGACAAGCTCAGCTGAGAGAGCACAGCATCACAGCCGCACCCGCTTCCCAGTAGCTGGCTTCTATTATGTCAGCAGCGTCCAGTCACCCTTGGGGCAAAGGAAGATGGATTCATCCGAAGGAGGGGACAGGGACGCACGAAGCTGTTGGAAGACGACGAGAGGTCCCTGAGGAGGAGGAGAGGCGGCCAAGGCCTCACCTTGACTGGGTGTTAACTCCACCCCACACAGCTGCCTCCTGTAAAAGATAGCTCTTACATTTTTTTAAAGTATTCATTAATTTCATTACTTTTAACACATTTTTTTACATACACTGAAAATTCAAGAAGAGGTTCAGAAATTACATGTGAGGCCTTAATTACTCAAATCTGATGGAGTGGCTGTTTCTATGAATGAATGCACCTAATTAATCGCCCCCCCCCAGCTCCTTGCTGTTTCTAATCTATTTTCATTCCTCCCAGGGACAACAGAGGGACAACAAAAGAAGGATCCAGTGATTTGAAATTCGAGAACTTCGCTCTGCCAAAAATTAGGTCAGAATATTTATTTATTTATATAGGAATGAAAAATTTAATTTTGTGGCAAATAAAGTGACCATCACACACACACACACACACACACACACACACACAAACACACACACACACATGCATGCAGCATTTACAGAATGAAATTCCCCTTCTGGTCATGATGTCTGAGCTGATACGGAGGCCGAGGCGCAGGAGGAACTTGACACAGGTGGGACAGCCTTCAGGTGTACAATACAGACCGCAGCCGAGAAGCCTCAAGTTTCAAAGGCTGGGATGGTTTATGTCACACACACACACACACACACACCCGCATTTCTGTAAGCAGCCTGAGAGCCCCTGAAAGAAGGTACTTGTTCCCTGCTAGTGAATGAGAACGATAATGGATCATAGCTCAGACCAGGTGTCCACCTGGGGGTTACACAGCCTGCAGACAGGAGAGAGCTAACTGGGCCTACTCCTTGCTATTTTCTTTATTTCTCCATTGAGAAAATAATGTACCTAGCAGCTAGGACATCCAGGCTGGCACACACAGTGAAAATTCAGAGACACGCGAAAGCCCTACCCCAACAGCCTCCAGACCAGCCAGCAGCGCAGGGCTCTGGGCTAACCCGATGACATTACCAGCCAGCAGTGGAGCCCTAAGGCAAATCCCGCTCTCAAGCAGCCAGCAAAGCTACACTGGGCCAGGACAAGTGCTGAGAGCTGGGCTTTCCATGCCAGCCAGGACTCCCTCTGAGCTTGCCTGGGGTGGGCTTTTGGCCTGTGATGCCTGAGGGCTCCTTCTCTATTCCCAGCCCTCACGTTCCAATTCAGTTTAACCCAAGTCAGTCTGCCAAGTAGCTTCAGGACCAATATGCCCAGACACTGTGAGCAGTCTTGGGACCCTCAGCACACTAGAATGCATATTTTCCTAAGCCGGTAGAAGACAGAACACTCACAGTATTTTTCAAAACAACTTCAAGCAAAGGAAAAATGTGCGGCTATTCTGAGACTTCTTTAATGTTTACATTAAATACATTTGAATAATGCATTTTACGCCCATTTTATGATTTCTTGACAAAAGCACAAGATGGGAAATGGGAAGGTTAGAAGATTTCCTTCAAATGAAGAGGGTTGAAGCAATTAAACCCATCAAACTAACATTTACAGTTACATTTGGAACAGCAGAAGATACCGAGAAAACAGCAATTTTTTTTTTTTCTCCAAAGCAAATTATTGCAGGATGTGTCATAGCATGCTCAAGATATATTAAAGAGAGCAACAGACAATGTTTCTTCTAAACCATTTATAAACCCCATGTTTTCAAATTCCCATATACATACAAATGTCTGTACCACTGCATATTTTATAATGAAAGTATTCTATGAATATAAATTAGCATTTGAGATATAGAAATCAAATCAAAATGTCTGAAAGCCACATATTTGGGCTATCTTATCTTCATAATTATTACACAGAAAATATGCATTCCCTGTGGAAATAACAATGACCAGTGCTAGGGAGTGGCATGGGGGAGCAGGCAGGGTCACGGCAGAGGGCCACACATCAGCCTGGAATGAAATCTCAGCTGTCCTGCTTGCTAGCTGTGAGGACCAGGACAGCTGTGACCAACCCAGGCCCTTGTGTACTTTAGAAATGCCATTCGGAAAAGTAACGTCTTCTTGGTCATGAAGTCCCTGAGTTCATAGCAGCACCCTTTGGGGTGAATGGAACACAGTAGGTTCCCAGTAAATAACAAGGGCTGATGGGCACTGAGGGCTTCCTGGCTTCCGGGTACTCCCTTAAAAGTTCTTACTGGGTCCTAGCAATCATTCTTATGAGTCTCTCTTCCACAAGAAAGAGGAGAAGAAGGTAAAGAAAGCTCCCTAAGCCCCTTAGCTAGATGTGTAAACGATAAGCACAATTATTTACTCTAAGATGGAAAACAATGCCAGCGCTCCCCACCACTGCCCTCTGACACATGTGACACCCATCGTCTCACAGGCTCATCTGTGTGTGATGCAGCCTCCTGGTGACATACAATGAAAATCCCTAGTACAGCACAAGAGCCTGCACTTTCCAAGGAAAACCCAGACCACCTCCCCTTCCGGTGTCCAGGATCCAACAGGAAGCATGTCTAGACACTGTCCCTGTCCTCATTCCCAGTCAATACAGTCTGTCACCTGTGTAGTGTTTACCCTGCATTGGTGTTAAAGTATACTCCAGAAGCTGCAGAGGATTTGCATGCAACACGCCACTTCTCAATGGCCTTGAACTCTGCAGCGGGCATAGGGGGCTGATGCTGAGGGAGTGTGCATATGTCTAGACTGAGTTTCACAAGGGACGGAAGAGTCGCTACAGTGCAGCTACCACCCACTCATGCAGGCACAGTACATGCAAGAGGGCCTGGGTTCTGAGGTCTTGCCCTGGGCCTGGCTCACCCCCAAGACAGATATCTCTTCTACTTGACCACAAGTGCACTGTCTGCTGGGCCCTGCATCCAGGCACACCCTGGAGCTGGGCTGTGCTCTTTGGGTCTCAGGCTTTGCCTGGCCTGCTGGGACATGCTTCTGGCCCTGACCCAATGAGCAGAAGACAGTGTTCTGCAGGAAGATCCCAGCAGCTGAAAGCTCTATCAAGTCCGCAGGAACCCAGTGGGGTATCTGCCAACTGTCCTCGGCTGACCCCAAAGGGTGCCTACATAGTGCATGTGTCATTTCCTGAGTGGAGGAGAGGAGGAACAGGAATAGTCAGGGTTTATGTGGACTTTACAGGGACAATTCAGGATGCTGGTGGTGGTTGCTGGGCCAGCTCCTCATGCGGATGACAAAAGGTACTTACCACACAGGCAAGGCCAGAGCTGCCTGTCCCTGGATGGAATTCCCAGGCAAGGTAAATCACCCTGCCCCCTGAAACCCACCAAAATACTCAATTTTGTTCTTCCTTTTTAAGATTATCAATAATGTATCTGTAAAAGATGCTAGCTCACAAAAGCATGTTGTCTGTCTACAAGGAAAGATAAAAAGTTTATCAGTGCAGGATGAATTATAATTTAATGACTGTACACAGTCCTGCAGCCCCACTAAGCATGTCATTAGAGCCAGGCTCTTTGTGAGAGCTCAGTGAAGAAGGGCCTGGCAGGGCAGTTTCCTGAGGAGCTGGTGTGGACTGCCTGAGGGCCTCAAGTGCCAGCTATGCCAGCTCGACATGGCGCCAGCACTTTCAGTGCCACCCCCAAGGACCCTGCAGATCTTCACATGCCCTAAGTAGTTTTTTATAAAAATCAAATAGGTAAGAGAAGGGTTGACCTGTGGTCCCCAGGCCGTCTCACTCATGGGAGGCTCCCCACAGGCTCCCCAGGCCCCGGAGCATGTGGTCCATGCCCAGGCACTGTGTCAGTTCTCCTCTCCCCTTTAGAAGCTAAGAGTCCAGTGTGGAAAACTAACTCCAGGCCACTGTGTATGCCCATTCCTCACCCCACAGCTCATGCACGCATGCCCACTCCTCAATGGTCATAAACATGCTTCTCTTTCTTGAGGGGTAGAGAACCACATGTGAGCTCTGTCAGCAGATAGGCTAGGTATGACTGGGCCCATGGACTCTACAAGGAACTAGCTACAAGCAAAATGAAAGGGTCAATTCATATGATTCAATGTCCTGTTTAGCACTAGAGTTCTAGGAAAGCCCCCAAAAGGAGACAAATGCACTGTCCACAAGGAACCACACCGAGGCCTGTGCTCAGTTCCCAAAGAAGCTACAGACCTTTGAGGCAAAAGAAAGGGGGGGAATGAACTCAGAAATGTTGCGTCCTTCTTCATTCCTCCCTACATTTAAAATAAGCTGAGTAACTCCCAGCAAAATATCAATTGTCTCCCAAAAGGAGGAAATCTTCTCTGGCAGCCTTTTAATTTCAGGGTCAGAACTTGGAAGGAGCTTTGGAGCTCAGCCAGTTAATCTTGGAGCTTTGGTAAAGGGAGGGGCTGGTAGTGTGAAGTCACCCAGATTATTTCCCAAGGGCTTGCTGCAGAATTCTAGACTTATTCTCAGCGCCCAGAGAGGCCTGGGGGAACCACACATGCTGCACTCCAGGGCATAAGGAGTCCTTAGTCTCCATGCTAGTAGTCTGACCCTGGAGATGGTCCAGGCCCATCTCTATAGGACCAGAATAACACACAGCCAAACTTCCCACCTATGAATAAATAGGATGCAGGCACATACTGCCTGCAGCGTTAGAACCACTTCCAGGAGCAGTGGTTGGGGGAGGGGTGAGTTTGCTTTAGTATCCTTAAAAATTAAAAATCATTTGTATTAAATAATTTAAGAATATTAAAAATTTAAAATAATTCATAATTAGAAATCTGTATGTGTTGTGAGCCTTAAATATTGAAAACCACAGACCTTGGCAGGTCAGCCTAGTGTGGGGCACACGCTGTATCCGTCCCTACCATGGTGTTGACACCTGTCTGTCTATACTGGAAATGCAGAGGGAAGAGGGCTATTTCCCTCCAGCCCAGATATGGAAGAGAACAGAAATGCCAACCTAGAGCACCATCCACCTGTGGCCTGCTCATGAATGGCTGCATTACTGATGCTGTTGACCTGGGAGTCAGGGCACATCTTATAATGCCCTCCCCAGAGCAGCTTGCTATACCCAAGCAAGGCCGGGGCGTAGCTGCAGCGCATCACATCTGCACCAAGTTTGCCAGCAGCACCCTTCATTCATCACCCAGGGCTGTCAGGCTGAAAAGAGCAGGAAGCTTCCTAGACAGACTTTGGAGGCTGGTGTGAAGACAATGACCATGCTCCATCCAGCTGGACCACGCCATGGTGCCCAGGCCCAGGAGCCAGAGCCAGCCCTCCTCCTTCCCTCCTGCTCGGCTGCTCCAGTTCTGGTAGCAGTGGGCTCAGCTGGAATAACAACCTGCTCCTGGTTCTGCAGAGGCCTCCTCTGCTGATTCACTTGGCTTGTACTGACGCACAAGAGCCCCCAGGGTGTGTGATCCCAGAGGACCTGGTGCACAAACGAGTACCATCACTTCGGGGCCTCTGCAAGGTGGAATATATCACATCAACCACTCTTGGGCAGCCTGGGCATGAGGGAGGAGGCTTCTGAGCACAGAAAACTCTGCAGTTGCTGTGATCAGCTTATAAAGCCCAGGGACTCAGAACCAGATAAAACCGGTCTCCACCAATCGCCCACTGTACCACGCTGGGCGAGTGACGGACTCTAAGGTGTTCCTTGCACCTGCACAGCAGAGCTCAGGATGCCTGCACCATAAGCCCACACATCATCCCCAAAACCTTCTTCTCCCCCTCCTGTTCGTGTTCCTACAAGAACATCTAGCACACAATCTGTCCTTTTAGCAAATTTTGAATTATACAATGCAATGTTTTTAACTTTGGGCACTCCATGCCCCGTGGATCTCTGAGACCTATTTGAACACTTTGACTCTCATTTCTCCTCCCATTAGCCCCTGGCAACTGACTTTCTGCCCCTTTTCTATTTTCCATAAAGCTAGCTAGAATTTATCCATACAAGGTATATACGAATCTCCCAATTCATCAAATTTTATAAATTATGTACAGTGCTTTGTAAGTTAAAACAGTTCTTTAAAAAATTTATTGATTTCAGAAAGAGAAAAGAGATCATGAAAATAAATGTAAGCAGGTCAAATTGGCTTACTAACAAAAGTATCAGGCATAGTAGCACCTAGGTCACTGCCCAGATGCCTGCTGGAATTCCAGCTTCATTCCTCTGCCTTTGGTTCCACTCTTCGGTGAGGTTGGGGCACCGAGCTCTGCCCCAGGCATCTGAGAAGTGAGGTCTTCCTCTAGTAGTGTCCCAGTTCTCTCTTCTGTAAAAAAAAATGAGTTACACCACCTGTAATAGCCAGTGTGCTTTTGATTCTGACATCCCTGAGGCCAGTGTCTGAAGTCAGTACAAAGGCCAGAGTCCTTTCTCAGATATCTGGAAGACTTTGCCTTGAATACAGAATCCCGGGACTCAGACTCCCAGGCTTCCGGTGTAGGGATCCCCACCTTCTGTCATGGGGATGGCTTTCTATTCACAGAGCAAGTTCACCATACAGAGTCCCAGATACATCCCATTTCCCTCTCACATGTCATCAGCTGCATGTCTGGAGGCTTTGGAGGCCTTAATCAAAGACCAGGATGTCAGGCAAGAGGCCATCTGTTTAAGGTGTCAAGAGTGAGCTTGCAGCCCCAGATAAATGATTTGTTCCTTGCCAGTTGATTTACTGTTAATTTCTTCAAACTCTCAGAGCAGCCTGAAAGGGCAGCAAGTGCTAACCACGAGGACACGGAGGCTTCGGCTGCACAGTGGGGCAGAGCAGGACTTGCCATTTCCTACAGGCATTAGCAGGGGGACAGCAAGGCTGGGAGGAGCACATGGTCCTGCTGCTCTTAGCGACTAGGTCAGGCAAGTGCTCAGCTTTAGAGTGCCACCTCCTGGTACTTAAGCTTGAGGCAGCAATGGCTACCCCACAGGGACCCTTGGAGGTTTAGGTTGGTGCAGAGAAACCAACAGTGTTGACTGGAAGTTAAAGAAGGAAACTGCAATTCTAGCTAAGGACACCTCACTGCTTAACTATTGTGTGCCCAGGGCCCAGCCACCAAGCAGACCTTGTAAATATTTACGCCTGCCATGTGTTGCGATGTTCAATTAATTGCTCCTGTGACGCACTCGGAGAGCCTCCGAGGGAAGGTGCCACTGCAAGGGCCAGGGGTTATTAGAGGCACAAACAACTTGGCTCATGGAAGCATCATCCTGGGGAGCTTTCCACTTCCCTGGGGCTTTCAGACAGCACCTGGAACCCAGGGAAAAGCAGCTTCTGAGAGTGCACTGTCCAAGGGAAGGAGCTGTGGTTCTGCAGAGTTGAGGCTAGAAAGTGTTTGAAGACGTGATCAGAGGAAGCACATATGTCCCCAAGCAACTTTGAAAGAACAGTAATAATAATAGCGCACTCTCAGTAGTCTTCAAGAGCACAGTGCTAAGCGGGTGAGGTGGTACTCATCTATGAACTTAATAGCAGTGGCTTCACATTGTGTGGCTAAGATTATAAATCAGTGGGAAGTGACACAACCCACTCAGGAAGCAACGATGCAGTGTGGGACAAGAGGCCCAAATCTCCATACTGCATATACCCATTGCTGCATTGAGTATGGTCATGAAAGTACTGACACAAGATGAAAATGTGCACATTGGGGTCAGCCAGATAGCTCAGTGGATTAAAGTGCCTGCCTAAGCAAGAGCCCAGGGGTTCGATCCCTGGCATGCTGTGCCTGCTCCAGGAGGGACACACTGAGAGGGCAATTGAGCCTGAGCATGGTGGTATGCACCTGTAATCCTAGTGCTTGGGAAGCTGAAAACAGGAAAACCACTATGAGTCCAATCTGTGTAGAGAGACCCTATAGACCCAGCCCTAAATACATTTTTAAAAAGTGCACCTAGATAGACATTTCAGTGCTATGTACAATAGCCAGCACCAACAAGAACCTGAGTGCCCTATATAACCAGCACACTTCAAGCTATGCAGTGCACATGTTTTCATCAGGAGCCGAGCACTCTTTTATTGTGTTTTATACAAATATTTTGTAAGTTTACATGTATGCATGTGTCTTCATACCATACCTCTGTGAGTGTTTGCAAGAATCATTAAAACACAGTGATGATTTTTCTTTCCATACAACATTTGCTATGCTTTAATCATGTCTTATCTCCAGTCCATAGTAATATAAGCATAAGCTGTCACAGGCTGATGGGTCAAAGGCCTTAACGACTGCTCACTCCTGTGCCTGAGGCTGACTCTGGTTCTCTTTCCTTCCTAGATGGTGGCCAGGCGACAACAATACCACCGGTGAGTCTGGACCTCCTCTCCTCCTTGCCATGGAAATTTCAGCGTGGTCTGGCCCCACTGTTTGTGCATTTTTTCCTCATCCTTTCTTTTGCATGTGGGTGGCAGAAAAATAGCACCCCCTGTTGTGCTGGTGGGTTCCATAGCTCAGGACTTTGGCCACAATGAGATGAAACAGTGGCTGTCACTGCAGATTCTGACGCCTGTACCTCAGTATGCACTGTTGGACGGGGGCGTGGAAAAGCCTGTAGCAGTCTTAGAAAGCTGGTGGCCAGTTTCAACAGAGGCTCCTTCAGTTGGGGACTGAAAGTAGGGTGTGAACGATCAGAAGGCCTGGCCTGTTGACATGGGCTCCGCTCACCACAAGTTGGGACCAGGAGTACAGAGGTCACCCAAGAAGGAGAAGGCAGAAGTAGTGTCCTGGGAGACCCAGGCAGAGCCTGCAGGCTGCTCTGACTGCCTTCTGAGGCTGCACTGCCACACATGCCACGTGCTCTGTTCTGTTGGTTCCAAGAGGGTCATTAGCACTCAGTGCCACTCATTAGCACAGGTTTCACAAAACTATGAGACCAAGAGAACAATTCAGAAACCACCTTTTATATTTCTCTGGTTTCTTTTTAGAGAGCTGATTTCCTGGCCCTTGGCACTTCATAGGGACTATTTAGAATGAGAGTGAAAGTACACACTGTTGGTTTAGGGTTATTATTTCAGGGAAAATCCCACAGAAATTACTAGAAGGCTGCCAGCTAGCTGTGATGATCAGAATGAGTCACAAGCAGAGTGGCCACCCAGAAGAGGTGTCAGCATCCCACAGTGATGGCACCAGTGGGCACTTGTTGTCCCTCACATAGCACAGCATTCAGCATGTGCTGGCAAGGAGTCAGAGCCAAAAGCAAAATCTCAGACCAGGAATGGCAACAGGGAACAATGGGCACCCAGCTCTAACCCATCCGCCAGAAAACATTTCTGTTAAAGTTCCCAGTCGGGGCTAACAAAATATCTGCTCTCTCCAGGAAGGTGCACTGGTCTCAAATATACCACAGACATCCCCCCCTCATCCTGTCCCACAGTCCACTGAGTCCCACAGGGCACAGGAGAAAATTGCAAGGGCCACAATGCCTCAGAACAAAATCATTCATCTGAGGCTTTGGCCGGTGACGTGGAACCCAGGTAGGTGAAGTGCAGCCACCAGCCACACCTCCGGGGCCCTCTCCCCTCCTCCTCACTCCAGTCCTTGGTGAAGGCAAAGGGAAACTTGCAAGGGGGTGCAACAGCCTAGAAACAGCAGCAAGGAAGAGAAAACAAATCGAACGCTCCCAAAGTTAATTGAGATGGAGCTGCCCAGGCCTGCCCAAACACACACCCCTATTCCCTGACAGAAATACTTACCAAATCACGACAGTCCTGCCTGCATATGCTTACAGACCACTGCAGAGATCCGCAAAAACATAACAGACCAAATGTAACACAGGACATGTGGGGGAACTCACACCGCGGAACGTCCATCTCGGGTCATTTCTGCTTTCCTAGGTATTTTAAGTTGCTTGCACGATTGGCTGTAAGTGCAAGGGGTGCTCATAGGAGAAAACACTTTGCAGGTACTGAAATGCGGCAGCCCATTGTTCCATGTGGATGTGTTGGTAGCATGTTATTTTCTAAGCAAGCAGGCAAGGAAATAATGTACACAAAATGATCACATATGCACAGAACAGAGAGAGTGTTATGTATGTGTGAGATGTGGCTACAATTGAGCACTTATGGTGGCTGTCTTGGTATGGTAAGATTTTTACTCTTTTTTTTGCATATCTGTGCCTTATAATTTTTCCTCAACAACATGTATCTTGTACACTAGAAATAGTCTGTCAAAAAATATTTTTTAATGTATTTAGGACAGGGTTTGCAGGGTCTCACTGCATAGATCGGACTCATAGTGATCCTCCTGTTTTCAGCCTCCCTAGTGCTGGGATTACAGGAGCATGCCACCACGCCCAGTATCAATCTCCAGCTAAACGTGCCCAAATGACGGGCCGACACAGCGGGTGGGGATGGAACCCCGGTCCCTGTGTCTGGATATGCAGACTCTCTAGTCCACTGAGCTATCTGGATGTCCCTAAATTCTTTTAAAAGTATATGCCCAGCCTGGAAAAGATAGATATACACTTAGACTTCCATAATCTACCAAGGTCAAGCCTTCGCAGGGGCTCACATCGAGAACAATGCTATATTTTTCCATAAAGTAAACTCAGGGTTTTTTCTCCTTCCACCAAACAGAGGATGAAATGAAATGAGCTGTCTTCTTTACAATACAGGTCCTTCTGTCTGGAGTCGCCATGTGCGATAAAAACCTTACTTAGTAAAGAGAGATATTGGCTGATTCGATTAAAGAGACAAGAAATTTCATTTTGTCCTAGAACATTTGATTTTTAGTTTTCTAAGAAAAAGAGTCTTAAGGCTCATTTTTTTCCCCTTTTCTTTTCTCCTTTCCACTTTTAAAAGAAAAATTAATAAGGATTTACTTGTACGGGAGGAAAGACAGGAAAAGAATATGTGAGTGCTCGCTGCCCCCTGCTGGCCACTTCTGGAAGTTGCAAGGTTGTCCCTAAGAGGTGAAGAACAGGAACGTCAAACTGCAGGGACAAACGTCAAACTCACAGAGTTCCTATAAGTGCATTCAGAACTTTCCATAGTCCTGGGACTGACAAACCCAAGGACCAGCAATTGTCTTCAAACCTCACACCCACCCCAGGGCTTATGCTTTGGAAGGTATAGTGTGAGCACAAGCAGCATTATTTTTAACAAGATAGGCCCCATCAAGCAGTTCTAGAATGTTGCTAAGGAACATAGAGATAACTGTACTAGTTTATCTTACTGTAGAGATAAGTAGAATACCTCTCTTGAGGTGTCCAGCCCAGGAAGCTGGTGGCAGTGGTCTGGACAGCAGGACTCTGGGGCATCTCCTCGGGGTCTTGAGCAGCTCCATTCTCTCTCCTTAAATGCCCAACTGATTCCTGGCTGGTCCTTAAAGTGCCAAATGTGACAGCCAGCTTCAGCGAACTCTGGCCTTGTGGTACCAGGCAGGTGCTTATGCTGCTGAGCTGTCCCCAGCCCTGCCACATATTATTTAAAAGAGAAAAATGAAATGAGAGGTCACAAGGACTCAGCAAGGTCGAGATTATAGCACTGTGTTTTACAGAAGCAGTAACTAGGATCTAGAGAGAGGAGCTCGAAATTCCAAGGGCAACAACTGAGAGAATCAAGCCTCTACCAGATCCAGGGAATGTTTCCTCCCCAGAAATTTGTGATTGAGAGTGATCTGGTGATCTCAGTTCAAGAGACTTTCATTTAGCAAACAATACTGAAATCCCCAGAAAGCAAGCACTGTCTGTCTGTCCATCAGTCCATCTGTCCATCTGACCATCCATCCTTCTATCCATCCATCCATCCATCTACCTATCTATTAAATCAGCACATGCTGAGTCTCTAGCAGGTGCCTGCCATGTTTTCTTCTTGTCTAATTTAGTCACAAAGTTCTGACTTTACTATACTTACAGTAGAAGTAAGGTAAACTAAACCCCAGAGAAGTTGAAGAGGTTGGTATGAAATCAGTACAGCTCACCCCAAATCCGCTGCAGTGAACTCATTGGGACTATGTGCTAGACAACTTTGGCCCATCTTTCATCTTTTTTGACTTTTTTCTTGTTCCTTGGGATTAAAACAAGGGCCTCCATGCTGAGTCACATATATGTCATGTATGACTCGATCTTTAACAGTTTTGTTTGTTTTGAGTCTTGCTAAGGCACTAAGCTTCCCAGGCCTGGCTTAAATATGCTGTCCTCCTGCCTCACCCTTGGGTCCTGGGATTAAAGTTTCTGATAGCTAAATGAGGATTCACCCCAGTGGTGTATCTCTTTATCCCTGAGCTTCACAGATGGAGAGCACACAGCTGTATGAAGCTTGTGAGCCAGTGGGATCCAGAGAACTGAATGCTCAGAAGTCATTCATTTTATGAAATCTGAGCGCTATCATAGTGAAAAAGTTCTTATAGATCTGAAAGCAGTGCTGAAGGGTGGGATTGAGGGAAAAAGATCTGACTATTAAGCAGAACTTGAAAAGACAAACACAGAGCCAAGCATCTTATTCCTGGGCACTGAGCCAGGGAGACATGCTCCTAAAGGAGTAAATGATTTTTCCACCCAGAGGGCACTGATCAGACCCTTGCAACTGCTATCAGGGACTGGTGTCATGAGCCTGGTTCTGCTGGCCCAGGCTCCAACATGGTGAGATTTGCAACACGCTCGAAAGACTACAGGCAGGATTTGAACCCAGAGCCTCACCTTCGGCCTCCATGAAATATGGGCTGCCCTTTTCTTGCCTACTATGCTGAAAGCAGGCCCCAGGACTCAGGCACCCTGAGCCATGCCCTCAGCCCCTGGATTCTTTGATCAGTGGCCCTGCCATGACCAGGTAAGCCAACCCCGAAGCAAGCCATCCAAGGCCTGTGGGCAGCGCTACTCATGGCTTTGCTCTCCTTCCCTGCTACTGGCCTCCATGCTACAATGCACAGCAGAGACATCAGTGCTCTGCACAGTGGCATGGAAGAAGCAAAGGACATCACTGTCTTACCACTGCAGAGTCTCCTGAGGTTAGGAGTCGACTTTCTACCTAGATCCCCTTGAGCAAAGCATGAATTTATGGCCCCACTAACTGCAAGGCTGACGTGACCCAGGTGAACACCAAGAAGAAGAGAATGGATTCCAGCAAACACAGCTTTCCACAGGTCTTCAGAGATGGCAGATGGGAGTCACTGATCTCCCATCAGGCCTCTTGATTTTCCCCACATGTTGAAGAGAAAATCTTCAACTGGTAGCCTGGAACTGGGGTCCACCTAAGCATCCCCATATTTCCTCTTTGCCAGCATCCAGTTCTCATTGAAATGTAAAAAGAAGATGGTGCTGATTCAGAAACTTGTCTACCTGTGGAAATCTGCCCACTAACATCATATCCTATTGCTAGAGTCAAAGTTTGAAAGGAAAACTATCTAATTCAGGACACATAATTTATAGGGTTATTTTTATAATAGTCACCCAAAAAAATCAAATACAAAAACGTGCAGGAAATCTAAAGCCCAAAGAACCCAGCTGAGGGCCTGGATGCCACGGCAATGTCCTGAATGAGTCCAGCTGGAGGTTTAGATCAAAATGACAATGCCCCCTTCAAATCCAACTGGAGGTCAAGAGCCCACGACAATGTTTCATGCTAATCTGTACCAAGAAACTGTACTGGGAAAGGCCCAAACGTCAGTGGTGGAAGCTAGAAAGTCTATGATCTGTGCCAGTGGTCTGAGGGATCTGCACTGGGGTCAGAGAGCAATGCTTAAGGTGAGGACCAGCGCTTCCCCAGTGTACTACACCTACCCTCAGTGACAACAGATCCTGAGCTCCTCTGAGGATGAGAAGGGCTGACTAGTCATGCAGTGGTCTTCTCCAGGTCATTGAACAGCATACCGTCTTCCCCTCTGGAGCTAGAGCTGTTCAGATCAAGGACCAGAGATCCCCCAGTGTGAGCCATAGCCATTCTCAGGGACAAGGTCCAGAGCATCTGGAGTGACGAGAACAACCAAGCTCATATCAGGAAAACCAGTGTGTTGTGCATGTCCAGGAGAACCAACAGAAATCAGCAGTCCTTTTTCATGCTGTTGGCAACAACCCTGAGGCAGGCCCCACATGCCAGTACCACACTGATCCATGTCAGCTGGGTGTTACAAGTTGACCTCCAGTTGTCAAAACACTATGTACACCTACAGAAAGATGGAGTTCTAAACTCTGTGGACTTCTGACTTGGGCTTCTCTTCTCTCTGGATAGCCATAATCTCATCAGGGGCCCTGCTGGGGAACCCATCGGCTTGTGGAAGTATCCCATGGCAACAGCACCTGGAGACTCAGCCATACAGGAGGCCCAACTAGGGTTCTACTCAGGACAGAATCTTGGTCAAGAGAAACTGGGAGGGGTAAGAGGGACACCAAGGCAGGAACATGTAGTGTCGGGCTCTGGGGTCCATGCTGGGAAGCTGGACCAGATGTCATGGACAGTGGGTGACATGAACAGTAGTAGAACTATTCCTCAAATCACAGGCCCCATTCCAACCTTAGGATACACAGATAGGTCATCTGGGAAATAAAAGAGATAAGAGACAAGTCCTTTCCCAAAGAAAGACAGTGTGTACACAGCATGGAAGCCATCAGACACTGCCTGTGTTTAAGTGTCATGGTGAGTGAACAGGAAATAAAGGCTGTACTGCTTCAGGATGTGAATGTTGCCTGGAAGAGTCCAGAAGGAAGCCCCAGGAAGCAGAGATATCAGACCTCAAGCGACACTGAGCATTGCACTTGAAAAGCAAGGGGGAGGTAGGGAGGGTGACGAGTGGGGGTTGACATGAGAAGAGGAGGAAGGGTGGACTGCATCACGAGGCCCAGGAGAGAGCAGGGCCCTCCCTCCATGGGAGGATGGACCACCACGGTCCCCTAGAGGGCATTGGTCCACAGCCACACACAAGGAAGCCACTTTCCCACAATGATACTGTGACACTGTGTCAGGCCCTGAATTAGGCAGGGAAGTTGCTTCCTGGATGAGAAGAGCAGAGAGAAGCCCCAGGAACACTCTGCCACTCTGCTCCCTGGGCCTACTGGGCCTAAGGGATAGGATGATTCATTGAACTTGGTTTGGGAAAAAGTGCAAGTGCCTCCCCTCAAGGGCTGAAAGAGGTATGTTTCCTCTGCCAGGGAATGCCAACAGTTGGAAGCTGTTGTTTGTGCCCTAGGGTAGTGCTGGTGACTGGTGCCATCACCAGGATGTGTTGAAGGGGTCAGGAGCACCTGGGCTACTTAACACTGCTCCACGCACTAGTCCTCAGCAGATGTCAGGGAAGTATGCCTTCAGTGAGCCTTGTTCCACTAATGACCCCTTGAAAAGACACAAGAATGTTGACAAAATTCACACTTCTGTTCCAGAGATGATCAAGGAATTGGGTGAAAGGACAGATGTTCTAATGAAGCCACAGCAAGACATAGACAAGGACCATGCATGGTCCTCAGCAATGCCTAGGCAAGTTCTAGAGATGTTTCCTTAAGTTCTTAGCACCCAAAGAAGGAAAACATCATATATTACAGCAATGTCTCATATAAGCATTAACAAAGAGATGAGAATATTTGCCCCATTTAATGGTCCTCAAAGCAGACTAATAGCACAATAGTACAATGCAATCTATAAAATTAGGCCTATTAGGAATCAAAAGGGGATGCAGCCGCTGGAGCAGTTCTGTGATGGACTGAAATTTAAATCTGAATACGAGAGGGCTGCATGACCTCAGGCCCCCTTTTGTAGAATGAATTTGAATGAGGGAGTTGAGGGTGGAGACTTTGAAACCATAACTGGGGAGAAAGTTCACTCCATAATCAGCCATGAATGCAAGCGTCTCAGCTTCTCAATTCCGGGATCTGTGCTGGGCCCGCAACTTGCGTGAAGGAACAGGCAGGAACCCAAGCTCAAAGTACTTCCAGGAGGTGCATCACCGACAGAGCTGTGTGGGGACAGCATGACTGAGGTGTGACTTCAGGAGCAGCAATGGGGGCGGGGATCTCGTCCCTCTCTAGGAGCTTCTACCCGCAGTGGGAGACAGCTCGTTTGTCTCTGCTGCCACCATGTTGGTGGAGTTTGCTGTTCTTTCCTCCTTCTCCAGCCCTCAGTTTTGCACTGCTACAGCAGAACAGCGCTAGGGAAGCGCACACTTCAGCTTCAAACCAGCACAGGCGCGGTATCAAGTGAAAGGGGCTCAAGGCTGCTGGGAGGCCCGCCCCCCCCCCCCCCCCCCCCCCCCCCCCCCCGTAGGCTGAACTGGGCGCACGGAACTGCAGTAACCCCTGATGTGTTTCCTCTGGCAGGCCAGTACCGGACCGTCCAGGCACCTCTTCCAGACCACGTGAGTGCTCACTTCCCGTAGCTGTCCTGTAGCCTTCAAAACTTAAGATGTCTTTACTTTTCGTACTTTATTTTTGTGCTTTTCTGCTGGATGGTTGAGACTGAAATGGAGAAAGACCTATATAACAGGAAATGTAGCTTTTGTATTTGCCAGGATCAGTCAGGTCCCCTCGGGATTTGGCCTGAAACCCTGTACCTCAGTTTGTGGATCCTTTGTCATATGGGTCATGGCCATTGCTTGACCATCCTCTCTGTGAAAGCTGGGAGGGTGTTTTCTTTCCATGTGACTCTGCTTAGGAACACTCTATATCAGTGATCACTTTCCTCTGTGGCCCCATGGTCCCCTTGATCGGAGAATCTGGAACACGGCTGAGCTGCATGGTGTTGCAGTGCAGGTTCTCCTGTGTCCTGAGACCTCATTGACATTGAAAGGCTACTGCACTGAAGATAGCAATGTGTAACACTAGGGTCATGCTTGGAATACCTGTCATTCTGGTCTTTAAATACATACTGCTTGTCATGTCATATCAATTACTGCCATACTGTCTCTCAAGTAAATGTTTGTTTTAAAAAAGGGTAATAAATGAAAACAAAAGACAAGAAAAAAAGAATGTCATAGGACTGTCCTACTACAATGCTGTATATGGTTAGATTTATAAATTTCTGTGTAAAAATATGTACTTTTTAAATATTTGTTTAAATTTTTTATTCTTCAGATTCTGTAGGGACTTCAAGTTTAATATAGTAATACGTGATAAAAAAAAAAAAAACTTAAAAAGAAGGCACTGTTTTCCAAATCTCTTGATAAATTAAAAATACATATGTATGTCCTACATGGCATACTTGGCAGCAAGGAAAACTACATCTTTTTTTTTATTTTTTTTTTATTGAACTACAAATGTCAATCAGACAGTTTCAAGACACCTTAACAATACAGATTCGATAAATTAATACATTGCAAACTGTTTTCATAATGTTTTGGTATTGTATAAGGTGCATACATGATATTATATTTACAGATATTATTTTAGCAGATATCTCTTATCAGTGAATTAAGAGTGTAGCTGCTTACTTATC